>PVIW01008972.1:0-55809 GCA_004026585.1 Noctilio leporinus
CCCCCGAGCGCCTGCAGACAGTTCCCCTCAGCCTTGGGGACCTGAGGGCTGACTCTGTGGGGAAAAAGACGAAGAGGAGGAGAAGGGAAAGAAGAGAGGAGGAGGAAGAGAGAGAAGGAAGGAAGGGGTCAGAGGGGAGGAAGAGGAAAAGCCCAAAAGTAGAGAGAGAGAATGAAAAGGAAAGGACAGAAGACAAAGGAAAAGATCTGAAAGGAAAAATGAGAGAGAGAGAGAGAAAGAGGCAGGTCGGGAGGGAGGGGAAGGGAAGCAGAAGAGGAAAGGAAGGGAAGAGAATGGGAAGGCAAACCCAACAGAGGACAATTTCTGTCCATACAAGCCTGATCCCACAGGCAGACTTCTTTGCACCGATACCTTGTCCATAGAGATTTTGGTCCAACCCAAACGGATGTTTGTCCTTCTGCTACCATGGCTGTGGGCAGATGGGGACCCCCTTGATTCATTCATTCAGCATGCATTTCTGAGGGCTTCCATGTGCCCATGTCATGGGGGTTATTGGGAAGATTCAAAGACACAGCGAATACCTAGCAGAGAATGCCCGCTAGGAAGGGCTCGCAACATCTTAGCAGCTGCTATCCTCCCAGAGACCACCTGGTGGGTGTCCTGGGAGCAAAAAAAGTGAGAATATGCTCTTCTTTTTCTCGGCCGGGGGCGCTGAGCAACAGGAGCTGCGCGGTGTCACCTTGGGAGTGAACGTGGGTGCTGAGGCATCTTCACGCCCACACTCCCTTCTGGGCTCCGTAATTGACTCTCAGCCCAGGGAATTGGGACAAAGACTCAAACGTTTACTGAGCACAAAGAGGCCTCGTACATAAATATTTATTTGCCCTTCAAAATGTTTTTCCTGCTGCCGGCAGCGGAGAACCAAAGAGACGCTATGTTTAAGCGGCAGCCGTAATGGCCCCCAGGAAGGCTTCCCTGTGGAGCTGGGCGCTGGGAGGCTTTTACTTCAAAAGGTGTCATTTCTGCTCTGGGGAAACAAGTGTCACTCCAGAGCCCAACCATTTAGTGACAATGGCCTTATTCTAGAGGATAAGCAGGAAGGAAGGAGGCCGTGGAGCCTGGTAAATGCTTTGGCATAACGTCTCTGGAGTTGCTCAGCTCCCCGGGCCAGCTGCTCTACAGCGAAAGAGGTGGAAGACCCCCAGCTCTGCTGGCCCGGGGGGAACACAGACAATGCCCTCAACTGGACAAGTGTGGTCGCACACACCAGGCTCTCCCCTCATGGCAGCTATGAGAAGTCGTCTTTTCCATTAGAAGTACTGGCTTAGTTTTGATTGGGGTCTGGGGGGGGGACAAAAACACTCCCTGAGAGTAAGGAGAGCCCCTTCAGGGGAAAGGAAGAATGTTTCTTTCTTATGCCCCCAAGAGTCCTGTCTCGCAGATGAGAAGACCAAGGTTGGAAGGCAGGATGTGACCTTTCTAAGGTCGTGTGAAGCCAGGGCTCCGGGTTCCGAAGCCTAAGACCTCAGGGAGGTCCAACTCTCACACCGGCAGGGCTAGGCGGGTAAGACAGGAGGGGACATGGCTGCAAGTGAAGCCACTGTTTGACACAACGCAGAATAAATAGTTGCTCTAGCTGGTTGCCGTCAAAGATTGTGGTGACCCAGAGCTTCTGGTTTCCAAGCAAGATGGAAACTCTGGATTTTAAATGATGACAAATAAAAAGAAAAAGGCAGCTATGAGTTGGACTTGACCTAAGGTCCTAAGTCCTCCAGGTCCCTGCAGCCACACACACACACACACACACATACACCCGTCTCCAGGGACATCTGAATGTCTCCTCTTTGCCTGGCCACCTAGTGGCACTCCTGGCCTTCCCCGGGGTGGGGACTGGCTCACCAGGTGTTTCCTATTTAATTTTGATGTGCAGGTTTTATCAAGAGCAATTTAGAAGTTTGACATTGTCAGCGGTGGTCTGAATGGTTTCTCAGACTAATACAAAGGCTGCCAGAACTCATTAGCAAATCAATTGGGTAGCGTGGCATTTTTGAAAAGAAAATTATTTTTCTATTTTCGCAGGTTAGACGGCAGAGGTCCCTGGCGGCTCCCCCAAGAGGGACTCCATGTGGCTTGCTTTCTTGAGGTTGCGAATGCTAATGGCTGGGACTAGACCGTTCCCTGCTTTCCCTTCTGCACCCCTTCTCCCAGGTAACAGGCCTGGGCCTGCTCACTCATTCAGGTCACTGCAGCTGGCTGAGCTCCTTATTCTGGTCAGGCTGTTCTGCAGGCTGAGGGGGTGGGTGGGGGTGGAAGCATGAACTCAAGACCCGTGGCCCTGGTTACATGCTGGTAGACACACTCCAGTGTCAACCACATGGCCAGGTTAACAATGGGTACACGGGGCAGGCTGGGGCAAGTCACCCCATTGGACCAACTTCTAAAACCTTGTCAGGCCCAGAAAGGACAGTGGACTTCAGGCCGCTGCTGAAAGGTTCAGAGTAAGATTGGGGATTTTAGAGACTGTTTTGAGGTGAGGAAGATAAGACCCAACAGAGCACCACGTGATAGACCCTTCCTTCCTGCCTGCTACCCCTCTCGGCAAACTCTGCAGGGATGTTTCAAGTGGCTGAGATTTCCCGTTTGGGGATGTGCCTTCCCCCAAATCTGGTCTTAAGTTGCTCAAGAAGCAAGAGGAGAGAGATCAGGTGACGGAACGTTTGGGAGGTGTCCACGCCAGCAACGCAGGGAGGCAGCAGCCTGCTGGTCGGGACAGCAGGAGCTCTGGAAGCAGCCACACCAGGCACAAGGGAAACTCACTCTGGGACTTCAAAGTGGGAAAAGAAAGCACACAAAGGGCACCTGTGAAACTAGACACGGAACAAGCGTTCCTAGCAGGGAAATCCTTCCCACCGCCTTTCCAACGGAAAGGTTGCTTATCACACACACCACATACACCCACAGTGGGAGGCCACGAAAGAACAAAACTCTTCTCCAACGATCCACTCTGCTCCAAGGGTGTAAAGAAACGAGAGTACAAGCCAGTCAAGGTCACGGTGTTGCCTGCATGTGAGATCAGGACAATCTGGGGAAACCTGTCTAGTTTATGTGAGCAACAGTCAGCCTGCTGGGGCATGTGCCTTTGGAGAACGTTTGACCTGCAGTGAGACGGCTCAACCGGCTGGTCCATGAAGGAGGCCGCTGAGTGTTGAACATGCCCTGGGACACCCCAAGATCAAGGGCTTAACGTTACTCCACCCCAGGTCAGTACATTCGCTTCAGGTCAAGGCAGGTATCTTTGTTCATCTTGGCCCCTTTTTAAAGCTTATTTGCTGTTGGGCTGGCTGTGAAAGGCCTTGTGAGTGTCTTGTGCACCGGGATGTCTCAGACCACAGCACACGCTGCTGGGGGGTCTTGTTGACAAGCAGGTTCTGATTCTGTGGGGCTGGGCTGAGGCCTGGGGTCCTTGCATGTCTACAAAGCTCCTAGGTGCTGCCCACGCTGCAGCCCACCCTGAGTAGCCGGGGCTCAGCCACGGCCACCCAGCCTGACTGTGCCCCCGAGTCCCCTGTGCAGCCGCTTACTTATGAGTTTCTGGGCCCTACCCTGGGGGCTCTGATGACACGGCACTGAGGTGTAAACTTTTAACAAGCTCCTCAGGTGGCCCTGTTGTACCCACTACTGCATAAAAGGGGTGCAGCGGGGGACCAAACTGCTGTGGCCTCCAGCCCTGGTTCTGCTGCTTATTCACTGTGTGACCTTACTCAAGTCACTCAACCATTCTGAGTCTCAACGCTGGGGTGGAGGTTCTATATAAATAGCTCCGTTAGTTACCTAAATATTAATTCCAGTGTTTAATAAAAATATATGAAACATGGGAATGATCACCAAACCATTTCATTTCATCTACCCTACACACATAGCCTTTCTAAAATAGTTTTTGAGGGGCTGTTGAGAACTTTTGGCTTCAGCCAACAACAGTTGTCACTCAGACAACTTTGGTACATTTTCTGGATAAAGCATTCCGATAATCAAAGCACCTTAATTAACCACATACGATCACCTTATATTATAATCCATTGCATTATACTTTAAGATATTAGGATATAGTAAAACTTAGTTGGCACAGAAAGTTGTTTACAACTCTCACAGTTGATTCAGAAAGCCTTCTAGTCATGAATAGAGCTCCGAGGGCCTCATTATTCATGGACCCAACTGGAAGAATGACTGCCTGGTAGTCACTGCTAGAGGGCTCTCTAGACGGCCCTTTGTATTTTCAAGACACAGGCATGTCAAGATGCCATTTTATTACACCAGTTAACTACATGCCAGGAACTGTCCTCAGGGTTTTGCATTCTCTCTTTTTATCATGAACCCCCTGTGGGATGGGCATTATTATCCCCATTTTACAGGTGAAGAAACTGAGGCCCAAAGAAAAACCACTTGCTCAACGTAAGCCAACTGTCAAGTGGAGAGCTGGACTCAAAGCCTGCATGGTTGGTGCCCTTAACCACAAGGCTACAAAGACCACCTTTCTCATCTACAGCTCATGATGATGCCCTGGCACAGATGGGGAGCATTTCCACCTGGGGGGATACAGAGGAGGGACATCAGATCATGCTTCCAAGGGGCAAGTGGGTTGTGTGTGTTGACAAGGAGGGGCGGAGTGGTGCATGGACATTCTCTCTTCCATGTTCCCCCCCTACCCCCCCAAAATGCAACCTAACACCTTGGATTCTCCTCCTTGCTATGGCTTATGATCAAAATTCCACTCTTCTGGCTTCCATGAAGGATAAGGGGCAGGTGCAACACCTGGCCCCACTCTCCCCCGCATGGCAGGCAATGCAAGTCAGTCACAACCCTTTTGTTCCGGAGGCTGAATGTGGCCTCCCCACCCTCCTTTGTGGAGATCCAGGCAGGCGCTGCTGATGGATTCAGGGTGAGATTTGAAAAGAAAGCAGCTGCCTTTGGCATTAAGCCTTATTGGAATGGTGGCAAACTGGAACTAGCACGTGTCTGGGAATCTGGAAGCCTGAGTTCGAATTCTGCCTTTTGCACTTACTTGCTGGCTACCGCATGGAGGTTCTGTCCCACTCTGGGCCTCGATTTACATAAATGAGGGAGCTGGCCTACTCCTACAGCATCTCAGGTCTCACCCTAGAATAACATCCTTGGTTCTGACAGGTGTTCAAAGCCAGGTGCGGCTCATCAGGAAAAGAGAGGCTCCATCTGTGTTGGTGAATGTGACCGCATGGCCAAACTTGTCAGAAAAATTCCCTACACAAGTGAAAACCACCTGAGAGGCCACTGGTCCACTTCGTCTGTGACTTTGTGGATGAAGTGCCAGTAAGTAGAAGAAAAAGCAAACAGGGTGTCGTTTGCTCAAATTATGAGTGACATCCTGGCCGAGGCCCCACCTCCCCAGCTGTCTGTAGCAGGTGATGTCTCTAGCATGGAACCTGCAATGCGGGGCCAAGAATCTGTCCTGGTGATACAGGCAAAAGGACTTGGAGCCTTGAGGACATGGCTGCTCAGTTCCTCTGCAGCCTCAGGCTCCAGCTATGTCTCCCCAAGCCTGGAATCAGCCGGAGTCGGGGCAGGGCCTTCCCGGTGAAGATCATGATGTCTTGCATTAGTGAGAACCAGGCCACCCAGATAACAGCAGGGACACGGATGGAGAGCTGGCCCTGTGCCAGACATTGTTTACACATGCTTGCACCCTGCGCGGCAGGAACTATTGTTCTCCTCATTTTAGAGATAAGGGCACAGGGAGGTAACTTGCCCAAGGTGACATGCTGGTGGAGGCAGAGGCAGGACTCAGTCCCAGACTGCAGGGCCCTTCGCTTCAGCTGCATAGTATGCCATTTCCCTAACAGAGAGACTTGGGGACTGTGCTGTACATTTTCTACACGCTCGTTTAAATGACTATCTTCTCTGCTGAACTATAAACTCTAGGGGGGGGAGGGGCCTCATCTTTCTTATTCACTGCTGTACCTAGGGTGCCCAGCCATGGTGGGTAACAGGGCTCAGTGACTCTGATTTATAATGCACGTGTAACTAGATCAGTATACCATCCAGCCACAGGAGTTTGGAAGCATTGCCTCCTCCCTGGAATGTTAAGCTTTCTGAAATGAAAGAAGTTAAACGTATTTGCTATACACCAGATACCGTGCTAAGTGTTTTCTATGATTGGCTTCTTTTAATCATCATCATAATAACTAAATGAGCCACAATTTCATACTCCTTTACACGTGGGAGAAACTGAGGCTCTGAGAACTTCCGTAAATTGCCCCAGATCACATGGATTTAAATGGCGGAGCTAGAATTCAAACTCAGGACCAGCCTATTGCAAAGTACCATGATTCGGTCCACGGCAGTATGAGTCAGCGAAAGGTACCTTCTTGGGCTGGATGGTCTGGGAGAAAATAAACAGCAACAAAGGGCAAAATGAGGGTCAGAGGTTATAGACTGCAGCTTGGCATTTTGACTAAATTAGTGACGTAGGCATGGGACGTGTCTCCCTTGTTTGGAACCCTTGTGAAATGAAGAGGCTCAAGCAAATGATCACTCCCAGTTCTAATGGCCTGTGACCCGAAATGGAAACAGAGCCCAGAAGAGGGCCAGGGGGTGGAGCAGGGAGACGGTGCCCCTGACAAACCCCAGCCAGCTGCAGGGGGTGGTGAAGAAGACGGAGAAGGTAGACATGCCACTCTCGAATTTTATTTTTCTAATTTCCCCAACCTGCCTAAACCCTGTGAAGCTTCAAAGGCCTTAAGTCATTCAGACGTTCATGAACTCAGTGACAGAAGCTGGCCGCTGTTTCTTCGACGCGCCAGATAATGGCAATATTTTAAAGACAGAGTTGACAATGGAAAACCAGGGTATGCCTATTGGAGGCTAAATATCTGGGGATTTTTAGTCACAAAAACAGAGAATACTAAAGTCATAAACTCAAAATGGATTAAAGGCCTAAATGTAAGACTCAAAGCCATAAAACTCCTTGAAGAATACGTAGGCAGTAAAACCTTGGACATTTTTCTTAGCAATACTTTTTCTGATATAGCTCCTGGGGCAAGGAAAATAAACAAATGGGACTACATAAAACTGAAATGTTTCTGCACAGCCAAGGAAACCATCAACAAAATGAAAACATAACCTACTAAAAAGATATTTGCCAATGATACATCTGATCAGGAGTTAATATCCAAAATTCATTAAGAACTCATGTAAGTCAATACCCACCCCCACCCCCTGAAAAAATACACCCCAAAATCCAATTAAAATGGGCAAAGATGACACACAGATGGCCGAGACATAGGAAAAGATACTCGACATCCCTCCTCGTCAGAGATGCAAATTTAAACCACACGAGACATCATCTCTCACCGTCAGAACGGCACCATCAGAGGTACAGCCATAGACAAGCTGGTGGGACTCGCACAGTTGCTGGAAATGCCGATGGGCGGAGCCACTGGGAACAACAACATGGAGGGTCCTCAGAACATTAAAAAGGGACCTGACTGATGACCCAGCAACTCCCCTCGGGGAATACAGCTGAAGAAACCTGAAACACTGATTTGAAAGCACGTATGCCACTCTATGTTAACTGGGGTGTTAGTTTATAATAATCAACCCAGGCGCCCATCAATACACACATGGATGAAAAAGAGGCAGTGCATCTAGTATTCCTGGAATACTGCTCAGCCATGAAAACACTGTTTACGCAGCATGGATGGAACCAGAGTGTTTTATGCTGAAGTGAAATAAGTCAGAGAAAGACAAATACCGTACGATTTCACTCCTATGTGGAATCCAAAGAACAATATAAATGAACAAACAAAACAGAAACAGACTTAGAGAGACAGAGAACAGATGGAGGGTTGCCCGAGGGGAGGGGTATTAGGGGACTGGGGGGGAAAAGGTAAAAGGGTGGCTTTGAGAATACCACGCTGTAAGTTGGCTTAAAACTGGATAACTGAAACAGTCCTGCTATTGAGATATATGAGATTCTTCTGATTAGTTTACAAGAGTTGGCTGGGGGCGGGGGTTGTTGGAGGGCATAACGTGTGGCTTGGGGTGGGTCCCTTCTTTAACACACAGCTGCTGTCAGTGGAGGGGGGGCAAGGTTAATGTTGGAGAGGGAGTGTGACTGTCCACTACGCTCTTCCGTTCACCTGCTGTCTGCTGCTCCCTGCTGTCAGGGACACCCCCTCATTTCAGCCACGCTGCCCAGGTATCAGACAGCGAACCTGCTTCATGCCCTCCTTTCCCCTAGTAAACAAGAGCATGCGGTCACCTGGAAACACACCAAGGAGTCACTGAGTTGCAATCATCTGCAGATGGGGAAATTAGGTCCCAGGAACCTGCAGTGGAGGGTGAAGTTGCGAGTCAGGCAGGTAGAAGTAGCTCCAAATGGCTCGGCGGAGACCCCAGGGAATGTCACACTGTCTGTATTTCACAAGCGTGATGTGAGCCTGAGGACTCACGGTCCCACTTCAGTCCACGTGTAGATGGAAAGTGATGGCAGTTAGGCCACTTCGGCTTTGATGAGTAGAGGCAGCCTCTCTCATCTGCAGGGCTGGGGGAATCCCTGTGTTAGAGGTGAAATCTAGTGCTTTTCCTGCTGAGAACAGAGTTGACCTACCCTGAGGGGGTAAAAGGCTCCCACGCCTGCTGACCACAGGGTCCCAAGTTCCCACTGCTAGGCAGCTACAGGACGTCCTGAGTCGAAGGTGGAGGTTGACTGAGCTGAACTGTGTATAAACCCGTGAACACGGCTGGGTGGAGGGTTTGAAAGTTGAGTCAGCAAAATTACAAATCTATGTGCTTGGATATAGGACAGGTAAGTTTTGAGGATACATCAGGCTTTAAAAAGGTGAGTGTACAGGGTATTAGAAGATACTGAAAATCCTTGCAGTGGAAAGGGGCACTGGGCCAGGTCAGGGGTGGACAATGAGAACAGAAAGGAGGAATGTAAGAGGCGAGGGAAAGAGGAACTAGACTTGACTCGTTTGCTGAAGTTTAACCCTGCCTTTTTAAAAAAGGCACTGAACTTAAACAAAAATAATAATAAAATAAAAAATAAAAAAGGCACTGCACTTAGGACAGATCTTGGACAAAGCCTGAGGGCAGGCAGCAAGGTTTCCGGAAAAACCAATCCCTATCCTAAGGACTGACCACGTGTGCTGTAAAGATGGCTGACAATCGAATGAGCCCTTGACCTTGAAGCCCTTTAGCGCTTTACCTGTATAATGAGGAATCAATGGATAATCTCTAACATTCCCTTTGGATCAGAAAAAAATCTTCATTTCCATCAAGAATTGTCATTCATTCCCCCCTTCTCCTGTCACCATTGTAGAACCCGGTCAGGGTCGAACGCATCTTTGATAGGAACAAGCCCTGGTAGGGCAGAAGCCCCCGGTAACAGATGTAGTTCTGAAGGTGACTTAGGTGCCCACAGCAAATTCACTCACTCATTAAAAAAGTGCACTTGGTTTCAACCACGTCCCCGTGCAATGATGAACAAACATAACAGAACAGAATTAACGCTATACTCAAACTACACACAGCCCCTCCCTGTTTCTCGCCCCAGGACTGATGAGGGCTTAGTGAGTGAAAATCAAGATAATCAAATAACGTAAGTGAATACAAAATTATCACAGTAGTAAGTGCTTTGAAAGGAAAAGGTGGGCGTTACAGGACTTGAGAGAAGAGAGCTGGACCTAATTAAGAGGCCAGGTGTTTGCGCCGCGAGCAGGGTGAAGAGGTACCGAGTGAGGAGTGCTCTCCGGGCCTGTGCAAAGGCTCTGGGGCAGGGAGGCAGGATGAAGGGATGGAACCGAGTCCAAGCTCAGTGAGGCTGGAGAAATGCAACATGGCTCTGGAGAAGAAAGAACCCAAGGGCTATTTTATGCCACTGTTAGGGATTTGGATCTTTATCTTGAAGGCAACAGTGTGTCATTTAAGGTACACGTGTGACAGAGAGCTAGAGTCACACTCACGCAGAAGGGTGCGTGCGCTAGGTCGGTGCTTTGGAAAGACCACTCCGGGCGCTGTGGGGAGTGTGGTGGGGGGACCGGGGAGGTGAGATGAGCCTATGCTCCGCTGACACCTCCGCCGCCCAGCACCGCGGCGTCTCAATACTCACACTGGGCAGACCTAAGGACTCCAATGCTCTAATCCACCTGCTCAGCTCCTGCCCCCGCAGGGATCTCCAGCCAGTACTGGTACCCACGGGAGTTCAGGGTATCTCTTTAGTGATGCGGCTTCCAGATGTAGAAAGCATAAGCACTCTGCTTTCCAGGCAGGATCCAACTATGAATTTCTGCCTTGGAAATCAAACCACACACACACACACACACACACACACACACTCATATCGGTACCTTGCATATCTGTCAGAAATCTTTTCCCTGGACAAATGATGATTTATGGGAGGCTGCTCTATTTCCCGCCTTTCTCTTGTTCTATTTTAGGGGACTATATCCAGACCATGTGTTTTTGCTTAGCCTGACACATTCCAAGCAAGCTTTTTGTATTCCATGTGCTGGTGAAAGGTCCTCTCTTAAGAAGTGGAAGTAAAAAAAAAGAAAAAAAAGAAAAGAAAAGAAAAGAAAGAAAGAAAAAGAAATAGCGAGCCCAACCCCCACCTTCCCCGGGCAGCTAGCAGAGGGGTCAATATCCATGCACCGAAAGTCCCAGGAGGGTCCCCCCTGGGAGCCCGAGCTGCCACATTCATGGCCAGATCCTGGGGACTGCCGGCAGACTCAGGTTTCACAAGAACGCCCACGGCAGGCACACACAGAGCTGGGAGGGGTAAATGGTGGCCCCAATGGCTCCTGAGCTCTTCAAGGCTCTCCAAGCATCATCCCACCATGGACCCTCTGAACTTGCCCTTCTCATCCCCCGAAATCCTCTACTTCTCCCGGTCACTGCCCGCCTCTTCAGCAGCCATTCCTTCCAGCCTGCCCCGTGCAAAGCAAGGGTCCCCTGTCACTGTCTACCTCGGTGTCCTGCTTCTTGTACGGCAGTAATCACACGTGGGGATTATTTTGTTGAGTTCATGCTTATGTTCTCTTTTCTTACAATTGGCCAGGGTCAGCAAACGATGTCCCATAAGCCTGATCGGATCCGCTGCCTGTTTTTGTAAATAAAGTCATATTGGGACGCAGTCATTCCCACTAATTTCTCCCCAGACTGCCACATACAGCAGAGCGGAGTTGCTGTAACGGAGACCACGTGGCTCTCTATGTTGAAGACATTTACTCTCTGCCTATTAGAGGACATGTTCAGTGATCTCTGTGTTAGACAGTCAACTCCATGAGGGCGGAGACTGAGCCTGTCCTGCCTGTCAGTGGGTCACCGGTTTTTAGGCCAGGATTTGGCCCGTAATAGTCACTTGATAGGAATCTTTGGAAAGACAGACCTTAACAATGCTAGGTGAGGGTTGCCGAGTCAAACATCAGGAGGATGACCTGCATCTTTAAACGGCTTTTGTTTTTCTGACGTTGTGTAAGGGTGGTCTTGAACTTAGTCTGAGGTTAAAAACCAGGAGACAATCCTTAAGTTCCATAACATTGTGCCTTTAAAGAAGAACAAATGGTAAAGTTTTAAGAGAGAGGAAAAACCCTCAAATCCTCAAACTGCATTTTAAAAGACCAACAAAGCTATAAATATTAACAATTCTGATATATGAGGCCACGGAGGGCTATTTCTAGTTACAATAGCAAGTTCCAAGGAGACAGCTCAAAAGGAGAGAAGTAGGAGGGAGGGGGAAATAAAAAAATCATTAGCTTGATGTTTCTCCAAGTGAGCAAAGACTTTCCTGCTGATAAAAGGCAAGTATCTGTGCAAATCTTAATTTAATAAAGCATTTGGGAAAACACTGGTGTCGCCTGAGTAAGATTATTGAAGTCACTCGGTCATGGGAAAATATTAGGGACAACTGAACTGGTCTCAGTGATACAATACTTTGAAAATTATAATTTCACCCTGGCTGGTGGCTCAGTGGATTGAGCACCGGCCTGCAAACCCAAAGGGTCACTGGTTCGATTCCCAGCCAGGGCACATAACCAGGTTGCAAGCCAGGTCTCCAGCCAGGTCTGTGGCTGGAGGCAGGTGAAGGGAAACCATACATTGATGTTTCCCTCCTTTTCTGCCTCCCTTCTCTCTAAAAATAATGAACAAAAAAATGTCTTTAAAAATATAAAAAGAAAGTTATAATTTCCACAGATAACTGATGTGGGTTTGTATAAGGCAGAGCGGAATAGGCAGCCCGTTGGAGAGAAGTGTCCTGGGTAAGTGGCTGCAGTGGGAGGTGAGGAAGAGAGGGAGATAGTCACACGCACGCCCAGGAAGCCTGCGGCCCAGCCTCACGCGTTACTGGCCAACAGAATGTGTAAGCGGAGATCAGGAGGCTGCTGTACAGTATACATAGTGCCCAAAACAGACTCATTCCACTCTTCACGCTGAACAAAACAGAAACTGAAAAAAATATATAAAATAACCCAACCCCAAAGGCGCGAGTTCTGGTCAGCTGCAGTATTCGTTTTTAAATCCTGTGGTCCGATTGTTGTCCTGGGAGCAGAGAGACACCACCAGCGAGGGTTAGCGGCGCAGAAGAGCAATCAGCCTATCAGTGGAGATCACGGGAGGGTCCCTTTATCATCAGCACGTCTGCTCTTCATCTCCTGCACCCTTCCTGAGGTCTAGGGGGGCCCTTAATAAGTTTCTAGTGAAGAAGGCTCTAAAAGGTACATATCATTGATAAGTCCAAAGAGACTGGAGATAGTAACCAGGCGCAGAGCCAGGACTGGCGTGAGGCGAGGGGAGCGCCCAGGACACCATTTAAGGAGGTGCCCAGGCGCAGGGGCCTGGCAGCAAGTGCCGCCCGAAATGGTGTGTCCTGGGCCCCTGGCTTACCGCAGCCTTGTCTAGGCTCAGGGATTTTCATTCATCTCGGAACAACAGAGCCCAAATGGATCCAAGGGGAAAATGGTCTCCTTCATTTAGAGGATCAGGAAGGAGGAAAATCTTCAGGTGATAAACACTTATCAGAGACCAAGTATTAGGAACAAGAAATGAAGGCGTAAGCTTGTTCTTGTAACAGGAGATAATCATGTGCTAATTAGGCCCGTGAGTGAGTGAGTGAGAAGTTGCTCACTTGAACAAGCAAAGACACTAAAACTTTAAATAAAGCTAACACAGGAAGATGCAGTTGGAGAGTGTAACAGTGAAGCAGCAAGCTTTGGCAGGGCCTTCCCTCTGACTAATATGAACTTGTGAGTGCTACAAGATACTAAAGTTCTTGACCCATTTTAGTCAGCCCCCAAATGCAGGATTGTGTCTTTCACGACACTGTGAACAGCATGGTTAGTTCAGGAAAACAGGCCTAGTGCTGCCTCTTCAAGTGTGGGTCCCACACGGCCTGCCTCTTGCTGGCCACCCACAAGGAGCTCCATGCCAAGTGCACTTTGACACACCCGTGTTGCAAGTGGATAATACTCGGAATTCTTCTCTATCGCTTACCAACAATGACACCTCGAAGTCCACCGACTTTCCGAGGCAGGGGGGCAAGCCTTGCACTTGATCCTGAGTGCCTGCTTCTGGTTCATGGCCAACAGCTCAGCAATCCCCGTTGGAATGTACTGAGACGTGTCTACCTTGCCAATTATGAAAACCACCCAGCTCTCTCCCTCTGTCTCCCTCGACTCCTCTGATCAGCTGGGGAAGCCAGGTTTGCCGCTAAGTCACCCAATGGTTAAGATCTCAGAGCTGAGTATCTCAATGAGGAAAAATAAGCAAGAGCATGTGTTTCTCTTATCCAAGGCAGGCCAGGGCTTTGGAGCTCAGAAGGTGCCTGAGGAGATGCTATATTGATTATGAGATACAATTGTGAATTTTATGACCTTCTGGGAAAAAATAGGAAACATAAAAGCAAGAGTTTTGTGCCAGATGTCAGAACTAAGCGCCACGGTTATCTGATTAGCATTAGAGACATGTGCTGCGAATGTGAAACACTTGTAAGTCTCCCCAGGTGAGTTCTCGATCTTATCTGCACCATTGACGTCAGACTTTTCATAAGTCTGCTCTTCTCAAATGGGACCCAGATGAAGTTCAATCTTGTGCCTAGAAGAGACTGAGGCGTTTGCCGGATTGATTTCAAAGCCAGGGTGATTTTTAGTGGAGGAAGGCAGAAAGCTGGGACCTTGCTTGGGGTGGTTAGGAAGTGTGAGACAGGAAGAGGGCCACCGGAAGTCAGCATGGCATGTCCCTCTCTATGCCACCTGACCCCTCCCCTTCTTTTCCCATGACAAGTGTGCCCTCCTTTCTCAAGTGTCATTTCTGATGGCCGAAGCTGTCTCTTGATTCTATATATGAAACCTGACACAGAACCTCCCAGTCACTGCCATCCCCCATATGTTAAATGCATTATTTTATTTGGGTTGGGATTCCCCCAAGCCCATCTCCAGGGGTTCTAAGTATCCCCAGTGCCTAAACTTCTCAGCCTCAAGAGTGCTACAGGGGTCCCAGACGCAGTGAGGTCACGGTGTTCCTTCCAGCCTCTCAGACTCGAACAGCGCTGACTTCTTTGTTTCTTTTAATGATGATATTCTGTGAAAGTGAGGATGGGGAGAGACAGATGCTCACACTCACTTCTGGAAGGAATAGAAATGGGTAATGCCTTTCAGTTGGGCAATTTGGCACTACTGCTCAAAAGCTCTTAATGTGTGCACAACCTTTATTTGGTAACTCTACCCATAAGGAAATAATCTGACAAAGGTACAAAAAAGGGTATGTTCTCCGGAGCACTTCTGATGATGGAAAAATCTGGAAACCACCTAAACATCCCAACCGTAGGAGCTGGATATTATGACCTACCGCTACCATGGAAGCCCAAAGGCCATTAAAAAAATATATATATTCATAAGCTTCGGAAAATGCTCTGTATATGTATATTTTTAAGTGAAAAATGAAGTTTCCATAGGGTATGCATGGGGTAATCTGATGCTATAAAGAATAAATATGCATGTGTGTGCATGCTCGTGTGTGTGTGTGTGTGTGTGTAAGAGAGAGAGAGAAGGTCTGGGGGAAAATTATAGCAAAATATTAACAGTGATTATTTCTACGTGAGGGATTGTGAGTAAATCTTTTTTTTTTTTTTTTTTTTTTTTGGCTCCTGCATGCAATTTTTCCACCATGAGCACAGAACTCTTCTGTAATGATTTTTTAAAAACCTCCGCATTCCTCTGGCACCCCCACCTCACATCTTTATTTCCTTCCTTGCACCTGTCCTGCTCACGGCGCTCGAGCTGCTGTCTGATGCGGCTGGCCCTGCTCCGCAGGCAGGCTACAAGCTGGTCCCCCACCCGAGGCCCTCAGAGCGGCAGGGCTGGCAGGGGACAAGGCTGGCAGACTCGCCCTCCCACACCCCCGCTGGCCTCTCTGGGCTGCACCACATTCTCCTCGCTCACCTGCTCTGGCAGGGGGGCACATTCCTTCCTCACTGCTCTCCCTGGGCCTTGGAAGAGAGCACAGGTTTTTAAGATTCTTCACCACCCTCCTCCCTGAACGGAGAGATTAAGAATTATTTATCTCTGCCCTCTGGTTAAATGTGGCCTGCTGCTCTCACAGCCCATCTCCTCCTCTGCTTCCCTAGGGCAGCTCATCGTCCGCGCTGACAGCAAGCCCACCCCCTCCGCTTCCCCCGGCCCTTCGCAACGTGGAAATTTTCTCATTTGCCTCTCCCCGTGATCCCGGAATTTCAAACCCCTTGCTTCTCCAAGATGGCTGGGATGGGAGCTCCAGCCGGCACATTTGGACAGCAGCGGATCCCATCGCTGTCATCACCCTGGTGGACACTATCCTTCGCTGCCATCATTGTCAGCGGCATCACTGTAAACTCTGGAAGGTACCTTTGTAGTTGGCTCTGTTGGGTGCATTACAAAGGAAATCATTTTGCAGACGGAGTTATAGGCTCTTTTGAAGTATTCGCCTTCAGGGAGCATGAACTCTCATTGCGGAGATAGGATGTAAGCCTTGAGTTGCTCATCTACAGCCGTCTAGCTCCCACCTCACCTGTCCACCCCCAAAGACTTTTCTAAAGTTAGAGTAACTTCTCTGTTTACCAAGTTGATTTCCTACTTCACTGTGTCCAGATTACATTCCTTTGTAGGTCTTTGCCCTACCGACCACAATCCCCTACATGAACCTCAGGGAGATTTGGGGGGTTGCACTCGCACAGACTTAAATCTATCTTAGCTCTGACTCCTCCTTGCTGTGTGACCTTGAGCAAGTCACTCCACCTCTCTGATCTTCATCTATAAACTGATGACAACGATGCCTACTGTGTACTTGTGTTTCCAGAAGTAGAAGAAAACACAGATGGAGTCTGTGACTGGGGCTTTGCTTTCCTGGTCTAGACATTGAATTTGAAATAATAATAATTAATCATGTTGATGCAGAGTTATTTGCATCCGAACAGCAGAGTAACAAAAGCCCTTTGAGGAATAAAATGAAAGAAGCGTGGCGCAGTTTCTGAGTTTGGTTTATCTTAATCCCCTGAGCTGGCTCTTCTGCTTCCTCTTTAGACAGACACAGTGCAAAGCAGTTAAATGGGCCCAACCTGAATGCAGACAAGCAAGGAGAACGATTCAGGTCGCAATGAACAAATTACACAGAGGTGTTCGGCTTTAATTTTCTCCTTGGTTGACATGCTCTGCCTTGAGCTGCAGGCTGTCTGGAAGTCAGCGTTTGGACAAAAATAGAAAGAGCTAGCTAGCCCAGGCCACTCTGTTGTGGGCCTCTACAGTTCCCCAAAGTGTGAGGCCCTGCTTGTTTTCCTCCTGTTCGGAGAAGCAGCAGCGGGAGGGGAACCCCCTGCTCTCAGCTCATCTTGAAAACAGCCATCAAGCTACCGGATGGGGCCGCTCTACTCAATCTGGCTGATCAACGCAAACACAGCGAGACGGTCCTCTGACAGGCCGGGAGCTGACAGCTTGATAAATGGGACTGGGACACTCTGAGTTTGCCTGTGACAGGTGCAGTTTCCACTGGCTTGCTTTCTCGCCCTCCAGCAGCCCAGGCTCCTGGAGGGGAGCAAGAGAACACTTATCTCAGGTTCTCTTTAGGGTCAGAGAAACGACATTGCTCACTGCGCTGGAAGGTTAGTTCACACCCCAATTCTTCCTTTCCATCCTTTTCTCGAAAAGCAACAAGAAAGGAAGATTTCTGAACCGAGCTGCACTAGAAAACCCAGACACAGAACCGTCACATCTGCCCGCAGATGGCACTGTGGAAAGCCATCCCTACAAGTCACAGCATTTCTGGGTGTGTGCAAATGGCCTCAGCTTCACTCTGCACCTTCCCTTATGCTTTTCTCTGTACATTTTCACACCCCACCCCTTAATTCAAAAGTTCCCTTTTCTTATAATTATGAAGAGCTTGGAGGGTCATAACTTTTACCACTTCCTGCCTATGTGACCTTGGGCAGGTCATGTAATCTCCTCACCTGTGAAATGGGGCATCGTTGCTTCAGCAACGATTTATCAAGAGCTTATTTTGTGCCAGCCATTTTCTGGGCCCCACATGGGTGGTGCAGAACCACAGGAATGCCAGCCCCTTGCACGAGAGGAACGTGCACTAGCCTCCTTCATGGAACCTGTCTCCTTCATTCATTCACTAGGCAGTCACTGAACATCTCCTACAGGCCGACATTACTCTAGATTTAATGGTAAATTTATGTCACACTCTTTCCCTGCAGACATAAATCCCCTCTCTCAGCCCCGGTGTCCTTATCTGTAAAGGTGGAGAAGCACACCTACTTTTAGGGATGTGGGGGCTAGGTGACATGACCACTGTGAAGCACCCATGAGGTGTGACACCTGGGAGGATGAGGGTTCTGTGCTGGCTGGGGCTCTTCCTCTCCCCGCTCTGCTGTCTTCTGTGCCTTGTCCCTGTCTCTGTGCCTCACACGGTGTGACAGCGTGCGAGTGGCATGCAACATGTCAGGCACACTTTACCGCAGCTGGTGTTGCTGCCCTCTCCTCCCCTCCATGGGTCAAATGCTTCTCCTCCCAGGTCCTTCCTCCCTGCATTCTGTGCTGCAAATACCTCCCACATAGGTTCTAAGACTCCCTTCTCTCTAGGTGCCATTTCCTGCTAGGAGTGGACAGTAAGCAGTGTGTGAGAACAAATGCTGGCAGTGACTGGCCCTGCTTTTCTTACATGACCTCTGAAATTCTTTCCGGTATAGGATGCTAAGCTTCAGCCTAACACCCACTCTGGGCACTGTCCTTGCAGGGCCCCAAGGAACAGAGGGACACAGATGGTTTCCTGCTGCCTTCTTCTTTCGTGGCTGTCATGAACATGACTACACTTTTCTAACTGCTGGCTTCACTCTCCATCAGGAGCAAAATCACTGAGAAATAACTTTCCTCTCCCTAGTTTTCATTGAAGACTTTTAAATAACTCTTTCAAGCCACAGTTCATATACTTCACATTTGAAGTATATGGTTTTTAGTATATTCAGAGATACAGCCAACCATCACCACAGTTAATTTACACGGCTTTCATGACCTCAAAAAGAAATCCTGTATCCTTCCTCTGTCCCCGCATCTCCCCCTCTCTGTCCTGCCCCCAGCCCTGCGCAACCACTTTTGTTGTTATAGAGTTCCCTATTCTGAACTTTCTTAGGAATTGAATCATATAATACATAGTATTGTATGATCAGCTCCTTTCACTTAGCTTAACGTTTTCAGGATTCATCCATGTGGTAGCATACGTGTGGTCTTCAGACTTCAGGGCTGAGTAGTACTCCACTGTGTAGGCGTACCATATTTATCCATTTGTCCACTGTGGACATTTGTGTTGTTCCTGCTTTATGAATAATACAGATAACTATAAAACCTTAATTATAAAAGCATCCCATTCTCCTTTTGCTTAGAATAGTTAAAATAAAAAAGTGTGTGTGTGTGTGTGGGGGGGGCAATCTAAACTATTGCCCGCCTACCTACCTACCTAAATATTTTCACTATGTTCTAAAGTTTGGAAAATTGAGGGCCGGTGGCTTGTTCAAGGTCACACAACTAGTCTGTAGTAAAGCTCCACCTTCATCTGCAGTCTTCCTGTCTTGGTTCACTGTCGCTATTTACTGAAGTCATCAAGGGTGTGGAACTTACAACACAGAGCCGCACTGCTCAGCAAAAAGAGAAAAACCCATTGTTGACCCCATCACGTTTCCTGTTTAAACTAGACCTTGGCCTCCACTATTCAGGGAAGGCCAAATCCCGAAAGGAAACCAAAATTTATTAAGGAAGTTCCTTTTTGGGTTTTGTATTTTACAGGGAGGGACCAGGTTCTGAAGATTTAAGGGATTTTCAAGGGTGTGTTTGATCATACAGATTTTTATATCACTGCTGACTTTAGAACAAACACTTGACTATAATGTATTTCCCTCCGAAAAGAGTTCCACTTAGAAGAGCCTGTTGGACTCTGGAATCATCTGGCAAAAAGAGGGGAGGTGGCTCTTTAAAAATAAACAACAACAAAAGTTCAAAACGTGGTCACCTCTACTCATAGGAAGGGACCGTCACCCACCTACTGTCTGGTCTGTCCCTTTGCCCGACAGACCTGGCTCAGCCCAGCATCCCTCCTCTGTCAGGTGTGCCAGGGGTTTCAGACAGTCGCCGGAGGAGGCTGCCCCGGTCTCCCACCTGCTAATGTGCCTCTAGCCTCTCCTCTGAGGTCAGGGAAAGGATTGGGAGTGTCTCATCTGCTTACCTGCTGGGTCGGTCTCCCACCTTGGCCTCAGGGGCTGGCCTCCCACCCTCCCTCCCCAGCCTTGGCCACACACCCTCAGGGCACCCTCGGACCAGTGGGTGCTCCAGGAGGTAGAACAGGCACTCACTCCAGGAACAAACACACGGCTGAGCAGGGCTGCAGGTGCACCCGGGAGGGGACTCCTGGGCAATGTGCTCCTCTACCTGGCAGGGGACGCCCAGCCAGACCCTCCTCAGCCTGCGCAGCTGTAGGTGGAAGTGCAAATACAGCGGGGACGGGACACCACCCCTGCTGAGGAAGCTCTGGTGTACCCAGCGGGCCAGGGTCCAGGGGAGGGGTGAACCCGGGCTTTTCCTTGTCAGCCCTGGCCCTGAAGTCCCACTTGTGCTAAAAGAGATCAACTTATGGAGCATTGATCCCAGGAGTGCAGTTCCAGTCCTGCCTCCCTAGCCAGGAAACCCAACCCTTCTTCCCTCCTTCTTGAACGCTGCACCTTTCCCTGCCACACCCAGCATTTATATACGATGCAGACTCACGTGAAGGGACTGGAGATGGAGGGACATTTATCAACAGAGAAACAAACCCCTACAGAACATTTTGATGGCTGCCAGGTGGGAGGGGCTGGAGGGAGGAGTGAAGGAGGGGAGGGGCCCCCACGCACAAATTGCTGGTTCTAAGAACAGTCACGGGATATAAAGCACAGCACAGGGAACATAGTAAATGATATTGTAAGAACCACCTAAGGTGCCAGGTGGGTACGTATGAGACTTATCTGGGTGATCGCTTCTCAAGTTGTGTAAATGTCTAATCACTATGTTATACACCTGAAACGCATATAATAGTGCGTGTCGACTGGAATCGGGCAAGGAATGATTCAAGAATAAATCTGAAACGTATCTGTGCTTAAAAAAATTCATCCACCTTTCCCCGCAAAGCTCCACCCCCTGCATCCTTCCCAGAATTCTTGCCTTGGCTCCTCGCCTTCTTGAAAGATTCGTCTAGAAACCTGTTCCTTACCCCCGTGTCCTCCCATCTTAGGAGGCAGAATGACTGAGCTCCGCTCCAAACGAAGCCCCGTTTTTGCCACACGCCCGCACCTCTCGGTGGGCCCCTGCTCCGGGCCCAGCCATTCTCACTCTCACAAATCCAAGGCAGCAGGGCAGAGAGGCACCTCTACCATCGGTTCTACTGCTTTAAGGGCCAGAGCAGCTAGGGTCGATGTTCCTTTTGAGCAGCAATAAATCTCTCCACAACCACCCGCTCCAGCCTTACTCAGGCCCACGGGCTCCACGGCCGCCACCAAGAACAGCATCAAACGCTGTGGGACCGGGGGCTGGCAGAGTTCCAGGTGCCTTGCCAACGCACCTCAGGCGGCCTCTCGTGCCTTCCGGGGTAGATGCTGTCGTCATCTCCTGTCCAGGGAGGGAAACGGAGGCTCCCAGCGAACAGGTCACGGGGCCAAGGCTGCGGAGCTGAGGGAGCCCCCTCAGAACGTGCCTTTTGACTCCGTGTTCCGCTCACTTGCTCACGCCAGAGTCAACATGGCGGTAGGACCGAACTTCTGGGGAAACCAAGGACCCCACGCTTCTGGGTGGGTGTCGAGAAAGAAGTGGGGCCACATATGCTGTGCATACCACCGCCCAGCGTCTTCAACCTCACAGAGTGTGGCATTCCATGCTAACCAATCATTTGAAATTCCTGCCATAAGTGAAAAAATAAACACAGAGTTGAGGGCATAATTCAACAAGCCTTGCTCCCCAATGAGGCCGATTGCAGATAGAAAGCAGATTTTCATATTTACTGTATGTGACAGCTGTAGGAACTAAATGAATCATCTGTCTATTTCTATTGCCTTGTTCCTCCCGTGCTGTACGGATCGATCCCTGGGGCTGTCTGTCTTCCCATTCCAGGAAGACAGATCAGGGCAGTTTCAATTATTAATTCCATGTTTGGATCACAGTAACACCGGTTCCAGTTCAGTGACCTGCAGTTCCTATTGATTTAAGTGATGAATTATCTACACAGCAATGTATTATTAACTTTATTTTGTCTCTTGTTCCTTCCCCATTCATGCATCAAAATAATAAAGCGCTATTCACAGGCTAAAAGGATCCATTTCCCTTCTCACATTTCCCATAAGGGTGAAGCCACCACACAACAGAGAGGTAATTACACAGAGCTGGGGAGGGGGGCTGGATATTTATTTTGCCTATAAATTATTTGTCTTAGCTGTGAACTTGGGGGAGGGTTGGGACAGGGAACTCATGTGGTGGCAAGGGATTTGAATGGGGGACAACGGGACCCAAGAGGGAAGTTAATAAAGTCAAGTGAAGAGTAGAGCCTTGGAGATTCAAAAGAAATAAAATAACCTCAATCAAAAGGTCACGTTCTGGGAATCGATCTGCCCATTCTGGTCCTGACAGGAGATGGGCGTGGGCGAGGTGATTGCACAGCGGGTGGGGGTGGGAGAGGCGCAGAGCATCACTAGTTTCTCTTGCAATGTCCTTTATCCTGCTCTGCTCCGTGAGCTGCCGTAGCAAGGACTACGGGCCGGTTCTTGCCTGTGCACCAACTGCCCTCATCTTCCTGGGATACAGCAGCACCTGTTGAGGGGCTGCCTTTCCCTGCACAGGACCTGGTAGACTCATCAGTCCACATGCCCTACCATCGCCTGGCCAGTGAGCGTCTCCACCCATGGCATTTCAATGACAGGCAAAGGCACTGAAGAAACTGGATGTAGTGGGCCTCTATCGTGAGCACTGGTGCCGGGTACGACGGTGGGGTGATCACTGCTTCTAAGACCCTCTGAACACGATCAGTGCCTGTCTTTTCAAGCGCCGTTTCTCAACCTTGCCTCTGATTTGAGGGGCTCCACTCATGTGCTTTAAAAAAAAACAAAACAAAACAAAAAAAACCCGGGGAGCAAAAAGGGGATGAATGTAATACAACAACAATAAAATTAAAAAAAACAGAAACAAAAAACAAAACAACCTTCCCTTTTTATGTAACTGGGTTTGCGGCGTTTTGCTGCTTTCATCCAGAAAACCCTGGCTAAGCAGCCAAGGGAGTGTTTGGGGTGTCACTGCACCCCGAGATAAGGAAAAGGAGAGAGGGAGGAGCTGGGATCGCCTGCTTGCACACAGGGGCAGAGGCGGGCAGGGGGGAAAGCCGGCACATTCCTCTGCGCCCTTTCTCCAGGTCCTGGTTGGAACCCAACCCAACCTCCCAGCCTCCACCTGGTGAGGCAGCTCCAAAGACAGGGAGCCTTTCGGGGACATCCCGGCTGGCAGCCCCACCTAAAGCAAAGACCTCAGCACGAGCTGCTGGGGGTCAAGCACCCGCGTAGGAGTCAAACCCAGTGCAGAAGAGACACCCCGGGCCTCCTAGCGAGCAAGGGAAGGGGCGGAGGCTGACCGCACAGCGGTTTCCACGGGCACAGAACTGAGGGTTACCTGGTCTCCTTCTCGGCTCGGCTAACCTGAGAGACTTTGGGGGGGGGGCAGCCTCACCCCAGGCTCCTCCGTCCGATTCTGTGACACCCAGCTCCGGAGGCAGCCCTGGTACGAAACGGGAGTCCCGCTGCTGTATGGTCATTCCTGCCGGCCACCCTTCATTCCCCAGGTTCAGACAGGAGAACCTTTGGCCTTCCTTCCCTTTCTTTCCTCCTCTGCTTGCTGCCCTGTCCCAGTTCGAAGAGCCTATTGCTGCACATCCAACAGGTAGAGCCTGATCTTAGCGTCCGCCTCGCCCCTTACAAGAAGTGCAGAATGGCCAGAGGAAAGAGTTCTTCCGCGCCCCCGCACTTCACCAAATAAGGAGAAGAGGAGCAGGAAAACAGTGTGATTAGATTATATGGAAGAGGGTCAAAGATTAAAAATCGCTGCCTCTCATTATTAGAGCGGGGATGACAGATTCAGACCAGAGCACAAAAGAAAACACATTATTTCCAAACAGGATATGAAACCCGGTCCCAGGTGATTAGTCTCTGTTAAGTAAATTTACTATCTAATCTTTTAACTGTCTCCCGAAATTGCTGGTCCAAGATCTCCCTCCCTCCTCGGTGGGGAGCTCAGCCTCGGGTAAGGGCTGCCATCTGCCCTGATTTGTCAGCACGTTAATGGAACTGGGGCTCAGCCTGTGGGGACAAGCGGCAGGTAGCAGTGCTGCAGTGGATGGCGGCTGGAAGCACAAGGCACCTCATCATAGAAGCAGGATGTGTGCACTGCAGCCCGGCCTGACCGGAGAAAGGACAGGGATGGAGGACAGGGGACTGTCCTGACTGTGGCTGCAGAGCCAGGCCCACCCACCAGGAGACAGTTCTTCAGTGTCACTTTGGAACCATCCTGCAGAACTAGACCCTCCTCTGTCTACACAGCCCTAAAGGGCCAACATGCCACGGAACCACGTGCTCCCGGGTGGTGCTCAAAGCAGACCAGCCTTCGAAGCTTTGATTTTAAATGAATGCTGCTCCGTGGGCCAAGTCCTGCAGGCTTGTGCTGGGGCCCGGGGAGGACAAGATGTGCACTTGGAAGCCAGACAGGCTCCCGGCACCATCCAAGCCATGAGCAAACAAAGGAAAAGCAGGACCGGTGAGAAAGAGGGTCTGTTTCTCAGTATCTTCCTTGGCGAGGGCGCCGCTGTTCGCACGGATCCTAAGACTCAGAGGGAGAGGACGTCAGACCCATGGCAAGTCCTTCTTTCTCTATTTACCAAAAGGAAGTCTTTTCCCCCCCCTCTACGCTTTGCTATTTTCTCATCGTCTGTTTAGTCTAAAAGGCTGAACGGCCGCACAAAGAAAGTTCTCTGCAGGAATGAGTTTTCCAGAGAAAGCTCTGTGGATGAGGGTTGTGTGCGCAGGGTCTGCACGGCCTGCAGAGCCGGTGTGCGTTCACCTGGAGGGGCTGGGGCAGAGCGGACTCCCTGGGGGTTCCTGAGGTGCCCTGCTTGTGCGATTTATTCCTCCTGGAGATGCCACACACACAAATGCTCCTTAGGCAGGCCAGGCCAGGGCAGAGAAGGGACTCAGGCTCCCAGGGGAAGCCAACCACCATTCTGCCTCCCTGCAGGCTTTGTTTTAACCCTTGGAGGTGTCAACCACAGTGGATCAAAGGAAGGTAGATGTATTTTTGCTGGGGATCAGTGGGTGTCCTTCCCTCTCTTTCCTTAGCCCCCCCGTGTGCATCACAAAGAACCCTGGGATAGCAGAAACGGAGCAAAAAAGGTTTTTTTTCTTTTTTAGCTCCTGGGATTTCGAACCTGACACCATCATCTTCTCATCAAGGAAGCAAAAGTACACAATTCTGAGGCCCCGCCCTTCTAAAGAATGGGCCACACCCTCAGAGGACGCAAACCCAAACCTTGCTTCATCTAGCAATCCTTCGTTCGCAGGGGATTTTATTCACGGCCTAGAAAAGCTAGGCCAGTTCCAGCCCCTGCACCTCTTCTGCCCGCCGGAAATGTACTGTGAGGCCAGGCCTGGGGCTCTGACCTGTGTGAAACTTGACAGAGACGACAGGTGGAGTAACAAACGTGTCCTTGCTTGTATGTCACTTGACCAAGGGGCTTCCTGGGCCAGGAACTGTGCTCAGGGTTTGAAATGCATGATTTTATTTGAGCTTCAGAACGGTCCCATGAAGTCAATGCTTTTGCTGAGGCTCAGAGAACGGAGGTCACCCAGCTTGGCAAGGGGCACAGCGAGTCTTAGGACCACGGCCTGTGCTTCTCCACAGTCCAAGCACATTGACTTTGCTTATTATCTTTCCAGATTGGCCCGAGCGATACGGCAAGGCTTCCGGGAGGCCCCAGGGCGTCCCAGGCCCTTTGGTCTAGTGCTCACAAGTCTATATGGACTTCCCCTAAGAAAACAATCATGAAGGCAGTAAGGATCTATTGTGTTGGCTAAAAAGTCTGTTTAGTTTTCTTCATAAAATAAGACACATTTTTTGTTTCCACTAATAACTTTATTGATTTGGATATTCTGAGTATGCTGGCTAACTCCTGCTATTGGCAGCTAGTGGGTACAGGCCAGACATCTTCCAATGCACAGACAGCCCCACAGCAAGGAATTATTTGGCCAAAGGGTCAATAATCCCAAGAAATTTTGCAAACCACTTTTGACATGTTCGATCACTCACAGCACCTTCTCCATACACTGCACAAATCTTTTTTTGAGTTTCAGTTGAGTTTTTACTTTTCTTGAAATAAATCATAATATACCAAAAATGTTACACCTCATCTATCTTCAATATTGAAATGGTCACACAAAAATTCACCAATTTTGATACTTAAAAATCACGCTGATATGCAGCTGTCATAACACAATCTAACAAAATTGTTTCAAATAAAGTTAAAGACAACTAAACTCTACTAAAGCCATCTTACAGAAGAAAATAAACGAACTTTTCAGCCAACCCAATATTTAGAATGATGCTCAGTAACACTATTTATAACAGCAGAAATTGGGGAGAAAAATATGGTGTTATTTCCATTCAATAAAACACTCTACTATGGTCATTCAATCATGAGGATAAAAGAGTAGTTAATGACACAGGAATACTTATAATGTAATGTTAAGTGAAAAAAATGAATGTGTAATTAAATGCCCATCAGTGAAGTAATGGTGTATTCATTTGGTATAGCTGCACTTTGGAATACCATGATGTTAAGGAAAGAATAATTGAGTTCTATGTAAGTACTGACTTAGATGTACTGCTTTATGTAAATTTGCACACTTTCCCACAGTATGCATATATTTTTTACATAAGAAAAAAAGCATTAAAAACAACTTTGAACAATCATGTGCAAGACACTAATTTTAGAGACCATCTCAATATATGATTTTGCCATAATGTATGTGATAATAATGTTTTATGTAAGCAGTGATGCTTTTGCTGATCATATGCGTGTCATCAGATCAGGCATTGGTTTATTCATCAGTGTGCACATTGTGGGGTGCAGGCTAACAGGGGTTTGGCTGTGCCACAGGTCAGATTTTGGTAAGTGGGAGATCTGAGGGAGGTGGGTGGGACATGAAGATAGAGGGTGGAAAAGGCAAGAAACTGTGATGAGGCTGGGGGGCCCTGGGAAGGACACAGGAGAATTATTCCTCCTTTATAAACAGGAGAGCCGATACATATGATGTTCCATACAGACACTCTAGAGACAACAAAGCCTCTGTTGGCAGCACCACCCGGGCCAGCAGAGCCAAGGGCGGCCCTGATTGGCTGGCCTCATCCCCAGACAAACACGCCCTGACTTTGGTGATTGCAGGTGGAGTTGAAGGGGTTACCCATTCAACCGCTATCCCTGCCTCTCCTGCCCTTAACTGGAGTCGATTTCATCTCCAACAGAGAGCTCCATGCCTGAATTCTGAAGCTACTTCATTTGCTTTCATGTTCCCTTGATAAACAGTTTGAATCAATGTCAGGTATATTATTCCTACAGCTCTGGGTTATTGGTTCAAAGGCATCCTGGTTTCTTAAGAAGCTTCTAGGAGGCTGGCTGTGTAAGGCCCTGAAGGTTGGAGCTGAGACTGGAGTTCCATGAATGCTCAGGTGACCACTGCCTACTGATGACAGACCACTGATGACTGGCCTCTGAAGACATGAATACAGAAGCTGAGAGTAAGTTATCTAGAAACGTGTCTAATGATTTGACATCACCACATCCTAGTGATCCTAGTAAGAGATCATCACCCATACACATCCTTTCTGTGACCAATGCACTCAATGCTGTAATGATTTTCCTTTTTTCCTATTAGGTATATTTGAAATTTCTTTTTGAAATGCCTTTCTAAGCCTGTTTCATTATTAAATATTCAGGCTTCTATTTGGTATGTCTTTTCTATTCCATTTTTCAGTAAGTCATTTTTATTATGTGTTAAAAATGTATTATAAGATGGAGTTTTTCTTTCTTTTTTTAAGGAACAAAGTCTGTCTCCACAGATAGTTTTCCCTTAGTCCTTTCACCATTATTTTTTAGAATAGAGATAATCAAGAGTTGCACAGAGCTGGCCTTTGGGGTACAGCTTTGTTCCCGGGTAGAACTCCAGCTGAATGGCACTTGGAAAATCACCAGGAACTACTAAGAATCTCTTTGGACAAAGCTGATGGGCAGGTCAATGGACTGAGAGAATTCTGGAGCCCAGTTGCCTTACTTTGTGCTGACAGACACATAGTAAGATGGTCAACATCCCCACTGTTCCCAGCCTTCTTTATCTGTCACTGAAATGCTTTGGTCTGCATAACTACACCCAGCAATATTGAATTTTTATTTAAAGCAATCTCTGCTACAAGAAAATTTATATTAAAATGGTGTGTGTGTGTTGGGAGGGGGGGTGGCAGCTACGATATTACTATAGCATTTAACTTACTTGTTTAGATTCTTTTGAGAAAGAATAATCATGTCTTTTAAGCCCAGCTATCTAAGCTGGGGGGAAATCATAACTGGAGGGTGAGAAATGGTCATACTGCTGTCTTGGAGGCCCTGCTGAATGGTCACCCCTGTCTCAAACGACACTCCCATTTGCCTTCAAGATGGATTTGAACGTCAAAAGGCTGAGTCAGACTTCTTGATGTCTACTGGCTCCAGAAAAGTTGGTGATCAAAACACCGCCCTCTGCCCTAGCTGGTAGCACAGTGGATAAGGCGCCGGCCTGCGAATCCAAAGGTCGCAGGTTCGATTCCCCAGTCAGGGCACATAACCAGGTTGAAAACCAGGTCTCCAGTCAGGTCTGTGGCTGGAGGCAGATGAAACGCAACCATACATTGATGTCTCTCTCCCTCTCTGCCTCTCTCCTTTCCCCTCTTTCTAAAAATAATGAAATAAAATCTGAAAAAAAAAAAACCACCCCAAAACATCTCCCTCTGGATACTAAAATGCTGCTTACTCTGTAGCGCTCTTGCAAGCTGGAGCCCCCAGGTAAACCCCCTGAGATTAGCCAAACCCATGGATTTCCCTGCCTGGCGCCAACTTATCTTTTTACACGAATCAACAGTGGGTTAGTGCTCAGGTGTTCTCCCCTTAAGCCTTGCAATCCCTTCTCCTAGGATGGGAGCAAATATTTTCTTCATCAATGACATTGCACTCCACTTGACCCTGGAGGAGATGGCGTCTGGAACTGCGGTGCCATCCTGCCCCAATAAATAGCTGCCTCAAGGGGCAACCTGGGAGAAAACTAGGAGAGAGAGAAGAGAAGAAGAGAGAAGAGAGGGGAGACAGAGATTGTCGTGGCAGCTTATCTGAACCCTTGATTACATCTTCCTGGGCTTTTCACATCTGGCATTTTTTTTAAGAAAAGTTAAACTTGGGTTGGCTTTTCCTAAAACTTTATAACTGAAAGATGCCTAACCAATACAGTAAGGCGAGCTGTCCAGCCTCACAAAGAAAATGCTACAACGTTCACTTTCTCTGCACAAAGATGCTGGCCCCGAGTCTGCTCCATCAAGCGTGTACGTTCAGCTAAGGAAATCGGAATCCAGCCTAGAGCGCAGTTCTTTCCGTCTGCTTGTTACAGGTGAGCCTCATGATTTCCCCCGCCATGGTGCCAGATGCTTTTTAGGTCAATTCCATGAGGTAGGGCAAAAACCGCCATCCCCTTATGATAGATGAGGCAACAGAAGCCAAGAGAGGTGAGCTGGCTTGCCTGCAGTGGATGGGGCAGTGAAGAGGGCAGACCACACACTGCTGGGCCCTGTGGTGGTGACATCACCGGCCCCCCTGACCTTGGCAGTACAAAGGCAGCTCTTGGTCCACAGTGGTAGCTGGAGAGGGAGGGCCTTCAACACATGCACCAACCAGAACATTGGGTTCAGGCTCCCGTCTCAACTCCCAGCACCCCTGCACACACCCTTCTGTGACGCTCCCATGACTCCGGCTGTCCCACACACTCCGTGAGCACTGCCCTCCGTCTGAGTCAGTTCTTTTCCTGCACCAGGAAACAGGCCACAGTAGCATAGCTGTGCGGCTCGAGGACCTGGGTTCAAAGCGGGGACTCTCGCACTTATTATCCATATGACCGTGGGTAAGTGACCGCCTCCTGAAGGCGCTGTTTCCCCGCCTATAAATGCAGGGCCGTAATCGGATCTCAGGGAGCTTTTGCAAAGTCAAGAGATATGTGTAAAACCATTCTCCTGGGTCTCACTAATAACAATAAACGCTGTTAACGGAAGCTGATAGTCATAGCTCAAGGGCTCTGTTGGCACATCATTTCATGGTCGCTAAACTGTAGCTGGTTCTGTTTACCTGAGTCCTGCCTGTCCTTCAACAGCTCCTTCCAATCCGGCCTTCCACCCTCATTTTAAATTCTGACAACTCCAGTTGTCGCTCTGCTCCGCTGTGGATGCCATTGCTGTTGATGTCAGAGCGCCCATCCTCCATGCCCATGTACTCAGGGTGACCTATTTCTCCCACGCAGTCTCCCTGAGCTGTCCTGTGTTTCTGTCCATGCTAATTGAATCCTATCCCCGGTTCAGCCGAGTGGTCAGGGTGATGGGCTTTAGGACGAAGCTGTTCTGGCTCCAGACCCCAGCTCTTAAAAATGTCACCAGTTTTCAGTCTCAGTTTCCTCATCTGTAAGCTGGTGATAACAATAATACACAATAATACCTACTCCTCTGGGTTGCTGGAACCACTCTAGAAGGTATCGTGTGCAAAGTGCCATGCACATGTGTTTATCACGTGCACAGAGCAAGTCTGACCCCTGCGAAACTAAATCCAGCCTCAGCCACACGTTAACTTGCGGCCACAAGCCAGGCAGGAGCTGAATTGACTTAACCCAGAGGCATTCATTTCTGTATGTCCCTCTCCGTGGTTACTTGCACATGCCTGCATCCCCCCTCACGGCCACGAGATGGCAGCCTATCCATTAGAGAGGAAGCTTCATATATAGATGACTGTTCCTTTCCCTTTTTGGTTCTGCAGCAGGGAGCAGAGATGGACTGAAAAGCCATCCGGCTTCCGTTTTTTTGCGAGTTTAATATTAGCATCAAATATCCCAAAGTGACACAGCGGAAGCTGACTCAACAAGTCAAACTGCTCCTGTAGGGGCTTCCCTGTCGTTTCTTCAGCCAGGCTGCACTGGACGGCCACCTACAGGAAGGGGAGGCTGACGGAGGGCGGAGGGCGTGCACCTGGGGTGACCTGTTTCCACACGGCAAGTCCTGTGTCCCAGGCAAACCTGGATGGCTGGTCGCTGCTGGGCATTTCCCCGCCCCACTGCTCCTCTAATATAACGACATGGCCCTGCTGCCGCTCTCTTTTCTTCTTAATTACATAGGCTCAGAATTTGCCACAGCCCTAGAATTCTATAATTTTACATTGGGGAGGGTCACAGGCAGCACTCATTTCCCCGAGGGAGGGGAGAAGGAAAAGGCTTGCCCAAGTCACATGACCAGGCCCACAAGGAAAGATCTAGAACCTTGAGTCTCATCTAAAGTTTGGGCTTCCCATCCCCATGGTGCCCTAGGGTGCAGAAGGAGAGGTGTCTGGCTTCCTGTCCCCTTGGCTCCCTAGGGTGCAGAAGGAGGGGTATCTGGCATCCTGTCCCCCTAACTCCCTAGGGTGAGGAAGGAGGGGTATCTAGCTTCCTGTCCCCCTGGCTCCCTAGGGTGCGGAAGGAGGGATGTCTGGCTTCCTATCCCCCTAACTCCCTAGGGTGCAGAAGGAGGGGTGTCTGGCTTCCTGTCCCCCTAACTCCCTAGGGTGCGGAAGGAGGGGTATTTAGTTTCCTGTCTCCCTGGCTCCCTAGGGTGCGGAAGGAGGGGTGTCTGGCTTCCTGGCCACGCTCAACTCAGGGCAGGACACCTCTAGGGAGGTGAAGATCTACCTGAGAGCAAGATGCACCCAGATTCTCAAAGTGCTGCTCTAATTGCACTCTGTGTGTGCAAAGGTGAGGGTGGGATTTACGTTTAACCTTGGGGACCTAGTTTCTCACAGATCCCACTGCTGCAGGCTGGAGGGGGACCCACGGGGGCTCCCTCAGGAGCCACAGTGCAAGACTTGGGCCTCGGACGCCTTCCAGGATGTGGCCTCCAGAGAAGAGAGCGCAGATGCTCTTTCCTGGAATCTCCCCGGCGCTCCCCGTCACCACGGTAGCCGTTTGCCACCTCGCTCACATCAGAAAGCAAGAGTTTCTGGGTTTATTTACATGAACAAATCCTGCTGAAGCAAACGCCTTGCAATGTTATCGGACATTTGCTTCTCCACAGTCTCAGCCCTGGCCCTGAATTGATTTGCTTCAGAGACACACCACTGCATTCGGGTTTGTTATTAGAAAGCTAAAGTAAATGCAGGACACTTGGCAAAACAGGGCAGCAGGAACGAACGCCTCCTTACACAGCCGCGGAGAACAGGCAAAGCCAAGGGGGCCAGCTCACGGTCAGCATCCAACTCTAAGACGTGATCGCTCTCTTTTTTTGGGGTTAAAAATTCTCACAGAGCAAAATTCTTCTTAGCAATACAACATTTAGAAACGGATTTCCCAAAGCAAAATTCGCAGTGAATGTAAGTGTCCGCGTGAGGAAGAAAAGGCCAAGTGCTCCTTCTGTGAAACAGAAGTGGAGCCGAAACGTCAGGTTTAGCTACTCGAACGCAACCTGCTGAGACCACGGTGGAGAGACGGCCAGCAAAGGTCCCATGAGATGTGCCCCACTCGCCTCCCCTCCCGGCCAGGAGCCCGAATAGCAATCTCCAAAAGGAGGCTCAAGGCGGCAGGGTACAGGGGTGGGCCAGTGCTATGTCTGTCCTCTGGCTGCTGGAACACACTCTGGGAAGGCTTTAGGGGGAACTCCCCCCCCACAACCAAACCAAATCAAAACACAGACTCTCCCTGGAGAACACCACGCGTGGGAGCTAGCATAAATACCGATGTCCGTCCTTTACTGACTGTTGGTTACACGCCAGGCCCTGTTTGCCTTCTGTCCTCTCACCTGTCACTGCTGCCCTGTGAGGTGTGCACTCTTGTCTTTATTCCGTAAAAGGGGTGGGGAGGAGTGAAGCTCAGACAGGTCAAGGAGTTCATCCAAGATCACACCGTTAGCAATTGGCCTAGTGGAGACTGGAACCCAGACCTTTTTTACGGCAAAAGACATGCTCTTACTGAGCACTAGTTAGAGTGCCTGCTTCCCTAGAAGAACAACTAAACTAGCAACAGCTGATGTTTATGGAGCGGTTATGTGCCAAGTGAGGGTTCAGCTGTGGCTTCCAGAAACTGTCTTCCTTCATCCATCCTTCCAAAAGCCTTATAAAGCTGGTGCTAAACACACACCCATTTTAGAGCCAAGGAAACTGAGGCCCAGGGGCTGGGAAGAAGACAGTGGGCAACAGGGTCTAACTTACTCCAGACTCCTATTCCCAGCAGCACAGGCAGAGTGCAACCCTGCCTCTCTATGTTTAAATTTAAAAGCAAAGAAAACAGCAGTCTAAAAAGCGGAGTGGCTATAAGAACTCAGTATGCAAATAGGACCTGCCTCGGGCAATTTACTGAGTTTTCCTGGGCACTGCATTTTACCCTTTGGCCCAGGGGGCAGAGGGCCGCAGCGGGCTCAGGAGGGGCCTGGTGCCCTGGCGGAGCAGAGCCACCTGGCAGCTGAGGTGGGTCACCACCTGCCCAAGCACTGCATCCTTGGCCTTTGCTTCCTGCAGCAAACCTGGAGTCTGCCCTGGAGAAACAGTGCCAGGGCAGTCGGGGGAGGCCCAGGAAAAGGCCTGCCCTCCTCTCCCAGCTTTGCCCAAGACCCCCGAGATGGTCCCCTTTAGTGTTCCTGTTGCAGGCAAGTTGATTTCAGGGGCTCCTCCCACCAGAGGCCTCAGAGGAGGAAGCGCCCCCCGCCCCCCCCAGGGTGGACACCCCCTGCGGACCCAGAGCCCCAGCGGCCTCCACCCCACACTCACTCTGCCTCTGACCCCGGCCTGGGAGTGGGGTCTGCGCAGCGCTGAGCCGGCCCTTCCGTGGCCCTCCCGTGGCCCTCCGAGGCCCTGGCTGGCAGGCACTCATTTTTTATTTAAAAGCAAAGCAAACAGCAACGTGAAAGGGCTCGTATAAGAAGTCAGTGTGCAAGGAGGACCTGCCTCAGGCAAGTTTATCGAGTTTTCCTGAAAATGTGCATTTCACTCTTGGGCTCAAAGCTGCTGCTTTGGGCTCTGGGCTGCCCCTGTCCCGGCCAACATTTAGTGGCCGAGGAGTTGCCTCCTGAGAAAAAGAGAATGACCCCTGAGTTTCATCCAGAGAGTGGCGATTTCTCAAGTGCGCTCCCTCTCCAGCCGGGGCCCATGGAAGCGCCACACAGCGCCAGGTGACCTTATGAATCAGGATGGGGGGCGGGGGGCTGATGACAGATGCAAGGACCCTCAGCTAACTGGGAGAGGGAAATGGTTTACAGGGATTCGGAATCCTGTTGAATTCTGCTGAGGTTGACTTTCACTCTATGCAAGGGCTAATTAAACTGGATTTGTAAATTGCTTTTTATTTACTTTTTCCTGTGAATGTAATTATAGCTTCGGTCCTGTGGATAGAACCTCTAAATCAGCCAGTGGTCTTCAGACTGTTATTACGAAGCAGTGGAACCCGCTGTCCGCGGAGCAATGGGCAGAAGCCCACCATAAAGGGCAGAGGAAAGCAGAGGCTGCAGAATGACGGGGGACGCCAGGAGCCTTGTCACCGCGCTTCCCTGCTCCTGCCTCTTGCGTCCGCTCCCACCCCGGCCTCAGTCCCTGACAACAGCTATGGGACCTCAGGGTCCCTAGCCATGAAGCTTAAGAAACATGGCTTCCAAGGAATGAATACAACTTGGGACCTATTTCCTAGCCTCTGCCTCCCGGAACATAAAAGGAGACCTGTGGTTTCATATCCCCGTATCATTACCATTTCTGTGTTCTGGAGGCTGATACAGTGTCCCCTTGTTCTAGAAAATGCTGGTGGGTATTGGCAAAGACTCGTCACTTGCATAACGATGGTCACCCAGCTCGGTGTGAGCTTCAAGGACTTCTCTTCATTGGAAAGGGTGACAAGGTGCAGGGTGGTCTCTGGAGGCTCTCGGGCAGGGTCAGTTTCTGGGGCTTCAGCAGGTGGGCACTGGGGTGGGGGTAGGTGAGGGGCAAGGAAACCCACAAGGCTTTCAGGGCCCCAGTGACAACCACCCATATGTGCTCACTCTGAGCCTGAGGTCTGGCATTTAGAGATTTGTCTTCCTTATCTTCCTTTTCAAGCCGAAAATACACATTTCCTCTCCGCCTCCTAAGGGACGGAGGGAACCTGAGATGCCGGCCGACTGAGCAGCGGCTGGGCCCCCGGGGAGTTGCGCACAGGCTGACGCTGGACTCGGTGACAGACGGGGACCCAGGAGTGGGGGCTGCCGCTCCCAGCTCCTGGGTGGGGATGAGTTCCAACCTGTTTGTCTGTGAGACACAGGCCACAGGCCTGGTGCTCAGCTGAAAGGACCTGCCTGTGCTTTTTCAGAGACCCAATGGGAATCCTTCAGAAACTGGAGGGATGGACTGTGACCCACGGCACAGATGTGGCGACTGAGGCGGTGTGACCGCAAAGTTCAGACAACAAAACCCCGCAGGTGGGCCACCCCTGCCATTGGCTCAACGCCCCTCATTCTCTGCTCTGAGACGCTTCCAAGGATCCTCTGTTTTTAAGTGGCTGCAAGCTTTCCTTCTCCCCACTGAAACCGGTGGAAAAGCGTCTTTGTTTTCTCGTATACCTTCTCCATGGCGAGGAAGAAAAGTCCTGACCGCAGGATGAAGAGCAGAAAAGAAAACAGGAGCAAAAGCACTGCTGGGCCTGGAAAGCCCCGACTTAGCTCCTGGGCGGTGCTCACCTGGCGGCACCGCCGGCCATGGAAGGAAAGTGCAACTCGCCCACCTCTCCTCCACCTGGCCAGCCCCTGGGATTTCTCCTGATGTTGGCCTCAAGTCCGCAGAATGCCCGTGTTGGGCCGCAGCTGGCCTAGCGTGTCAGGATTGCAGTGTGGGTGGGACAGATGGGACGGGAACTCAGGGGGGCAGACTGCGCCTTCTGACCGAGCTCCTCACAGACTGGCTGTGTGGCTTCGGGAAGAGATGAGGGTGCAGGAAAGGACTTTACCAGGCTGACTGGAGGCACCCTTGGCCCAGGGGTGCAGGAAGGGGAGGCAGTGGGGACCCCATGGAAGGCTCCAGGGCCCAGGAGCCATAGGCTCAGGACCCTGAAGAACAAAGGGGGTAAATGGGACCCTTGGTGCAGGGAGAGGATGCCGTCGTGCTGGTTAAGAGCCCCCGTCGGGGCTTTCTGGGACATACAGAGAAAAATCCCTCACTTTCCCACGGCCTTCCCCCTTGACTTAGAACGCACTCATGCCCCAACAAGGGTGACAGGCACCACCCTGGGGTCCCTCCCCACTCTCACCCACATTCTTTACTTGCAAGCCCACACCAACCCCACTTCACCTCCAAGGTTAACAGCACCCCCACGTGACGCCAGGTCTAAATGGTGACAGAGTCATGCTATTTAGTGCCAGTAAGCTCCACCGCATGCCAGGCTTCCCACGTTGCATGTACTGTCTTATTTAATGCTTCGAGCAAGCCTGTGAAGTTAGGAGCTGTTATTGTCCCCATTTTTATAGCCGGAAATGGAGGCGCAGAGAAATCTGGTGTCTTGGGTTAAGTGACACAGTTGGTGGGGGCCAGAGGCAGGAGTCACAGCAGAGTTCCCGAAGAGCCCCATCTTTCACACGCGCCCCGCAGTGGCGTCTGTACCTGGGGACACGTACAGGGCAAGCTAACAGGACCCTCCTGCTGCTTGGCAGAAAGTGTTCCCAGAGGGGCTGTTCAGGGCTGGGCTATGAAGTGGGTGGGACAGGACAGGAAAATGTCAGTCATTTGCATCTTCCAACAGGATGGACCCTCCAAAAGTCCCTTATTCTGCTCTCAGACTCATCACATGATTTTAAAACACATTTGCCCCATTCCTGATTATGATACCCGAAGTCACGGGGTGACAAGCCAACACGAAGCCTGGCTTGTCCTCCGTGGGCACTCAGTGATTAAGTGAGGAAGGAGAATGATTTGACTTCTATTTGGGGCTACGGAGAAAAAACACTTGGCTAATCTACTGTTAGAAAATTGAGAATCATCAGTGTCAAGAAGGTTCTTTCCCTGAGAGGGCCCACTTGACACATTTGCAAAAATAAGTGATCCTCGTTGGTTAGAAGGAAATGGTTGCAAGGGATTGGGAACCTGGGCTCTGCGATACGGACGGCCTCCCTTGCTGCCACCCCAGCCCGCCCCCTTTTGCGGCCTAGCTGCTGACTTGGCAAACCAGCCTCCAGTTGGCAGCTGCCAACTCTGCAGCAGCCCAGCTCCTGGGCAGCAAGGCCGAATGCGCCGGACACGGAGCTTGGGAACTGGGGTTAATTTCCCAGAGAAGCATCGCCATCGCCTCAGATTCCCTCAGCATTAGACATTCTTGCTGGTTCCTCTTGGCCAACTGTGCGTAGCTTTACCTCCACCATGAAACTGCCAAGATGGCGCGCGCAGGAGCACTGGCACTGCCCCGGCCGGTGCAGGGGTGCCGCAGAGCTCGCGTTGGCTCAGTGTGGCTGGGGGCAGCTGGGGAAGTGAAGGAGGGGAGGGGTTTCTGTCCCAGACACTTTTCCCTTCAAGGGCAGCCTTTGCCCTTTCAGGCGGAGGAACAGCATGCAGGGCCCTTCCAGAGCCCGGCCTGCTGTCCTCTCCAGACCCACACAGTGGCCTGCGCTAAAGTCAACACGGGGACACCTGAGCTACCAACGTCCTGTCCCATTTCTCACCAAAGCGCATGAAATGGCTCTATGTTAAGGGGATGGGGGAGAGGGAGAGGGAGCATAGGAGCTAAAGTTTTCATTGTGATGAACACCATGAACACCAATCAACCGTCCTCTCCTAGGTATTGTTACACAAGAGAAACCCACTCCAGGGCTGCTTACATGCATTTGGGGGCCTCAGCTACAAAGGCAGGCGCCTTCCCGATGCCGTGGTCTGACTTCTTAACAGTGAGTTCAGACCCCCCTGAGGGAACTTGGCCCTCTGACACTCAGCAGCTCTCGCTGGTAGGACTTTGTCTGAAGTTATAGCAGCAGACTTTTAGATGGCCCTCGGACACAGTCATGTCCACTCTCCAGGCCAGCGATGGAAGGTAGGGCTCCTGACAATGGAGAGGCTCTGGCCGTCCGTGTTTTTATGGCCTTTGACGGGATGCAGGCCACGTCCTGCGGTGGCAGCTGGTGCCGGTAGGGGCTGGTAGACAGTCGTCGGGCTCCTGGCCTGACCAGGGATCGGAGCCAGGTGAAGGGCCAGCTGTGGCTGCTGCAGGCACGTGGGGTGAGTAGGTTAGAGCCTCCTCAAGATATCGTGGAGGGACACAGACTAACTTCCTCCCTGACCACAATTCCCGCCTCCTTGCGTTCTCTATTGCTATACCGGTGGGACTCAACTTTCCGCTGTGTACACCAGTGGATTCCAAGTCCACACGTGTAATCCTCTTCCTAACAGTGGCATCTGGGCTCTCCAGGACACGTGGCCCGAGGCTGGTCCCCGAGAGCCACAGCATGATCCAGGGAAAGCCGTGCTGATCCCTAATTGGCAGAGAACCAAAGTCCTAGCCTCGGGTCATCATCACATCACGTTAGGGTCAGGCCTGCGCCCTGCTGTTTCCCCAGAATCGAATGCCATTACTTCTTTGCACCTGCTGGAAAGAGTAGTGTGTGTTGGATTCTGGGTCTAGAGGGCATCTCATCTAGTGGGGAAGAGGGGCATTTGGAGAGAGATGCAGAGAGGCCTGGAGAAAAGGTGGGAAGGAGCTTCTTTCCCCAAACCAGGATGGGATTGGGGTGGGGAAGAGACTCCTGGGGTCCAAAGATTTGGGAGCGCCGCTTCCCGAGGTGCTCCAGGGTGGGAGAAAGACCCCAGACGTCACGGCTATGTGGCTTATCTAGAAGCTCGCCCAAAACTTCCTTTTCCCAGAAAAACTCGGAAAAAGCCGAGTTGCTACATTCCTAGGGACCTCAGTGGGGTAGGCAGTGTGGCCACTGCCAGCTGCCCTTCATTTCTTAACTCTTGTAGGGAGGGGAGAAGGGGGAAGACCTGGTTAGAGCGTGAGCTGAGGGTCAAGCTCAAGTTCATGGGAATGGTATTTGGTGCACTTCTGCGTTTGTTCTGCACTCGTCATAGCCGCCTGCAGAACCTTGTTTGGACTTATCTGAGAGGACCAGAGAGCTCTGTTCTTCTTATAATTGCCTCTTCCTGAAGTTGGGACCAATTGCCAATACCTACCCCTCTCCCCCTTGCCACTGTGAACGTTCAAAACCAGGCAGAAGTTCAGTAACAAATTCTAGGAATCACTTGGAATGTAGGGATGGTTCCTGGTTCCACAGAGTTACAGAGGAAAAGTCACCCAGATTGTCTCGGGAATACAATGTCACCAGAAAGTATTCCATTTTAAGCATGGAATACTCTGTCATGGCATAAAGTGACATGTCCCCTCATCCTTTCCTTGATTCATTTTGGCTTTAGGAAGTGCAAACTCCAAAATGCCTTCAGAAGGATCTGGCTTTTACGCAAGACTATAGATATCTTAGTTACTAATCCAAATAAGCCGACTTCCCCAGTTTTAAGGTTTTGCACCAAAACCTTCAACCACCCTAATGAGTGCTGAGGCTGGACTAAGAAATGGCTGTGGGACAGTGAGGCTGACCTTACAGCAGTGTCCTCACAGAGGGTCCTGGACCAGCACTGTCAGGGTCATGTTAAAACACTGGTTAAGAACACAAGACTTACAGAAGTTATTAACATGACCCTTCCCAGGACTAGAAAGTTCTTTTAGTTACAGTACTGTGTAAGTCTATAATTTGGAATTCTACAAAGGGAAAAAACATAGAGGAATCATGGAAAATGTTCAACAATCTCAAAATAAGGATAACAACAAAAACCTGTAGTTAAGAACGAATAACAGAAACTGTATGATATTAGAAGTCGGAACATAAGATGAATCCTATAATGCAGAGTTGAATATCATAGGCCTGGTAAGAACTGACTGCACTAAAGAATGGTAAAAATCACCTTAATACAAATCCAGCCACAAAAAAGAACATATTCACCAGCCACTTGTGAAAACACTGAGCCTGCAGTAAGTATCTGGTAAATACTGACCAACTGACTAACAACAGTTCTGAGAAACTATTTGTTAAGCCATGTTAATTTTTTCCTGGATGCCCATTACTGGTGGTGTCAGTTCTAAAACCTCTCTTGAATAACTTTTCCTGCTAATCTGTTTGTTGAGTCATCTCAGAAACCATTTTTTTTTAGTCCCTTATGCACTGAGAAGCCTAGTACTTTGTGTCATCTCATTTGTTAGCCAAGTGTGAGATGTCAGAGGGACATATATAATCTCATTCAATTAAAAAAAAACATGCTTTCCTGCAAATACACAGTGCTTCTCACATTTCACGCCACTTCCATGTTTATCCAAATGCTTTGCTAATTTTTAATAGATGTCTGATGGAAATGAAGTGAAAAAAAATCTCAGCCAACACTTGTAGAATTTTCTCACATCTAGTGCCTCTCTGTTGGCCTAACCCTGAGAAAATAAAAAGTTCTCCAACTACCCCCACTATTAACTTGAAGTCGCTCTCTCCTGCTTAGTCACTTGAATTTATCTTCTGCTTGAAATCAAGGGGGACGCCTCACTCCCACAGCTTTAAAAATAAAAAGGACTGAGATAAAAAACTCGAAGTAGCTTTAAGAGGTAGATACACGTTTGCTGCTCACGGCTCTATTGCTTTCTCTCCGCAAGTGTTTACAGTGGAGCATTTCAGCTTTTTAGGAGGGAGGGAGTGGGAACGAGAAAGTGAAACGGACTAGAAACAGACCTATTTCATTTTTCTGTCAGCATCTCCTGACAGGCCAAAGATAAACCCCATAAACGGTGAAAAATGAAAAATCCTTGGTTTTGATAACCTAGGCTGGGATGAGGACCAAGGAGTTAATATTTCTAGGACTCGGGAGTTGATCTCATTTGTTTTTTAACGAATACTCCCCAACTTAACCCATTTCGTCAATAACTCCAAGAAGCCTAAAGGCAAGTTTTAGACTCCTGGCTGTAGCTCCTCTCTCTTCTAGGCTGAGTGGTACCAAATAAAGTTAACCAAAAGTCCCCTGCTTTTTCTGACGTGCAGAATCGCAAGGACTGATGTACCCAGGAAGGGAGGTGGCAGTGGGAACTGAATAGCAGGTCTGTAAGGGCAGTGTGTGGGGGGCATGGCACTCAAGAGAGGAAAAAGCAGAGAGATCCAAACGCTATGGACTCTGGGGAGCTGGGGGGCGGGGGACAGTGAAAAGAAGGAAATTCTACGGCAGGAAAGAGTGAGATAGCGTCAGGTAAGAAGGCTGCACTTGAAAACCCAGCTAGAGTCTGGAGCCATTGGGTGTTCCAGAGCCTTATGATGGGAGTGGGTGTTAGAATGACAATGGTGGACGGGCGACAAAATGAGGCTAGAGTTGGGGTCTAATTTACAAGTATCTTAATAATTGGGATATGAGATGATGAGAGCTGGATTCTTCCATGTTTTTCTTCCTTAATTGAAATATTTGCCTGTTCAGCAATAGTGAATTTTGCTATAGTCTCATAGAACTGGTACTACTATTTACGTATTTTATCCTTATCCAGTAATAACTTGACTCTTATGTTTACTCAAATGTTTTAACCTCACCTTGACCTGAAATATCTGCGAAATCATAAACTTGGTCTATTAGTTATATATGTATATTGACCCACATGGGAAATAGGTACATGGCTAGTAAAATGAGAATTTTGCCTGAGTTACACTTAAATTCATCTCAGACTTCCAGTGGGGCAGGTATACTGGTAGAAGGCTGCCTGAGGTCATAGGTTTTTAAGTTTCTGGGGCTCCCAGGCTCCTTTGCTGACTGCAATGTACAGACCCTTTTCCCAGAAGACTGCACACAAGTTGGCGTATCATTTCTAGTTGTCACTGTCCCTTGGGTTAAAACTCTTTGGACTTATCGAAGGTTTGCGGGATGTGAACCTTGGCTTCTCATAGGCCAGGTTACTTGGTGAATCTTCCTGAAGGTCACAGTGGCTTTGGTGAGGTCCTTCCAAAGAGTGTGCGACACCCTCTGGGGGAAGTCTGACCCCACTCAGCTTCTAGAATGTTCTGTGGTGAGAGCCATCCATAACAGCCCCCTGGACACCCTTGCTTTTTCCCGAGGCCCCCACCAGACAACTTCCTTGGTGCTGGTCTGCCTGGGCCAGTGGGCAGACCCCAGCTGCCTCGGCTGGACCAGCCCCAGGGGTGAGCGCTTGGTCGGCGCTCCCAGCCTGTCGCTGAGAGGCGCTGGGTCTCACCCACAGCCTGTGATTGCTCTGTCAACTCAATTCAAGAGACTATAAAGATATAAGAGCTGAACAGCACCAGCAGGGGACTCCTTTTTCCTTTAAGGCTCCCTGCCAGAGAAAACAAGAATAAATATGAAATGGCTTCATATTCCAAGCATGAACTAATGGTGGGGTTGCGGCTGATAAGTGAAGAACAGCTAAACGGGCTTTGACACGGTGACTCCGGAGAGGGCGGTGCTCTCGCTGGAAGTGGGGGTGTGGGGATTTATCGGGGCGGCTGGGGAGGGAGCTGTCTGGAAGAGGTTCCTCCCTCATAAAACACCCAGGCCCCTGCTGGCCGATTCTCACGTTAGGAAAACACCGTTAAATCATGCGCGTCATCCACGCAGGGCTCCTTTCTCCTGCCCCGAGCATGAGGGTGCTTTTCCTCTGTTTCTAATTTTCTTCATGGGTGCTGCTCCCAGGCCATTAATGGAAAGGATCTTTGGCGGCAAGCCCATGACCTGCTTGGAAAAACCCCACGATCGGAGGGGCTGATCCTCTGGGTGTCTGTGGGAAGTAGCAGTGGGCGGGAATGGTTCCTTTGGAGTCCCTGCCAGGGTCAGCAGGGAGCCCTGCGGCCCAGGTGAGCAAACCGGAACCAGCTGCCTGGATGTGGTCCCCTGGCCAGGCAGCCGCGGTAAATCACTGCCTTGCAGAATGCCCTCTGGAGAGGAGAAGGTCATTACGAGGTTTTTAAGGGCAACCATTACTAGGTTCCCTACAATTTGTTTCTCTTCTGCTGCTTTTACTGACCCCTCTGGACCTTCCCCCAGTACCGACCCAGTCTGGGCTCAGCCTGGTGAGCGGGCGAGAGGATGCGCTGTGAGGCTGGGCAGCCTCTGAAACCCAGGCCTTTCGAAGGACCTGTGTGGGCTGCCCACCCTTCCACCCCCAAGCTTCCGTTTCTGTGGCGTGGAGAGAAATACCGAGCAACGCATTAAGGAATGGCTAGGGGCTTCCGTGAGGTGATGCGCGTAAAATGTGCAGGACAGTTCCCGGCACATGATGGGCTCTTTGCTGACATAAGCAGCAGCATCACCAATACCACCAGCATCTTCCCCAGTGGGCTGGGCCAGCGTTGAGGAAGTTGGAACAGGTGTATTCAACTCAACTCAACTCAACGCCATTTTTACTGGATTTGCAAATGGCATTCATGATAGTACCAGTGTATACATCCCCATTTCATTCTTCAGCTAGACAAGCAGGATATGGGAAAAGACACAGCTGCAACATTCATTCGTCTGTTCATTCAATAAACGCAGTAACTACTACAGGCCACTTTAGAGTGGCAGATACAGCTGTAAGCAAGACGGACGCAGTCCTTTTCCTTCTGGAGAGTAGCCTGTCCTGGTGGCTGTAACCCAGCCCCAGCAGATAGTGCAACAAACCTGCCTCATCACTCAAGGTTAGTTTTAAAGCCAAGTGACAGAGGTCACCGGGGCCACAGTAACTTAGGTGCTATACTTCCCCCAAAACGCTCACAGCAAATCCAACAGGTATTTGCTGATGCCCTGTCAGTAGTACCAAGGTGCCGAGGCAGGTCCGGGAGTGTTGTGGACAAAGCAGGCACAGTGCCAGGGTAGGAGGTCAGGACTCAAGATCTAAGCAGAGGGAAGGGACAGATAAGAAATGATGACCGCAAGGCACCCCCTCTATCCCTGTTTGAGGGGCCCATGGCCTGCCAGGTCGTGTTCTGGAGTGGTATGCTCTAACCACCTAGTTTACTAGAGCGTAATTAAAAAAATAAGGACAGCAGAGATTCCCCATTAGAGAGGCGACAGCAGCTAGAGAGCTCGGTGGATCTGAATTCCACCGTGAGGTGGCTGGTTCCCTTCCCCTTGGCAGCCCCGCTCCCCAGGGACCCGCTGGGAACCTCCCCCTCCCCCTCCTTCCTTCATCAGCCCCCAGCCTCCCACATTAGCACCTAAGTTGTGGTCTGGGACCAAGGGGGTTTTGTTTTTTAAACAGTTAAATCTTTCACTGCAGACCAATTAAAGTTTAAAGACTCTCCCTCCTCCCCTCATCCCCTCCCCCCCCCCCCCCCTCTCTCTCTCTCTCTCTCTCTCTCTCTCTCTCTCACACACACACACACACACACACACACGCTTCCACCTTTCGAAGTACAAAGGTCTGATGGCAGCCTGGTGTCTGCTTTTAGAAACAGGATTGGAAAACCCAGTGAGAGAAAAGTTAGCTCTTTACCTCCACTTGTTTTTCCCTGCTCTGCCAGGTACCCTGAGTGCCTCCCTCCAAACACTCCTTTTACCGATGGTAAAGCCAATCCCTCCGGCCTTCTCAGCTGTCACCCCCTGGCAGAGAGCAAGGAGGTGTGTGACTCCCAGGAAGTGGCCTGGGCACCCAGTGAGCCACGCCTCTTCTGTGCCACAGCTCTGCCCACCCTGTTCCCTGGGGCCACCGGCAACCTGCCAGGCTGCAGAAGGTTGGGGCGTTTTCCTGTGCTGTCATCATGACTCACTGACACTCTCAGGGGACATGCCCTGATCATGAAGGATGAAAGGGCAGGACGTCAGGTTACCCCTCTGGCGCCAACCTCATTCCACACATTCTGTGATCCAAGAATAATAGGCTTTGAAATGAGACTGGGTAGAGAGGGTCTAGGAGTCCCTGGATGGGTGTGTAAATATGCTTGCATCACACCTGTGCATGTGTGTGTGTGCTCTTGAAAGCATGTATTTTGGGGTGCATGGCCCTGAATGTTTGCCTACGCACTGCAGCCTGTCTGCTTTACCTGACTATGCACTGACTCTATCTCCCACAATTTTACTCTGACTTTGGTAAAGTAGAAAGCTCCTCTCCATGGTCTCTCTCCCCAGGCTGCGTCAGAGGCGAAGATGGCCTCTTTTCAGTGCAGTTACGCTGTGTACACGTGCACACGATTGACTGTGGGGACCTTGGGTTCCCCGTGGCCCGCCTCGCTAGAACACGCAGAGCAGAGGCAGTCCTCCCTGGGTGTTCATTCGGATGCCACTCCTCCCTGCTGATCTTCCCTTTCCCTGTCGCTCAAACGGGACACCGCACAGGGGCCGCCTTGTAAGGCAGCCAGCCTGCCGGAGGCTCTGCGGCTGGGCTGCGTGGGGCCCAGTGCCAGGAGGACCGGCCGCTTGCCCTTGGTGTTGGTGGCAGAGAGCAGTTGTTCTACATACACCACGTTGGGCATACACGCCCCCAGCTCTACACGGCTCTTGGTGAAGTGAGTGATGAGAACGTGGTCCTTCTCCCAGGTAAAGTCCACACAAGAAAAGATAAGAGATTAAAAGGCAAAAACAGGATCAATTCTTTGTGATGGAGGGGAATTATCTCTGGCAAGATGTGAGTTAGCAAAAACTCTGGGCTCCATGGAGAAGGGGGGTCCATATCACTAGACCCCTGTGAACAAGGCATGTGGTTCCCAAGGCTGGTCGTCTTTGGGTCACCACATAATCTGTGGCAGTGGACTGGGGGGTGAGGAGGAGGTCCCTGGATAAGGAGCAGCACGCAGAGAAGGGGGCCTGGTTCCCCTGCGCGCAGGGAGGCGCACGGAGGCTGGGAAAAGAGGCTGTAACAATCACTGGAGCTGGCCTTTAGAAAGAGCCAGAAAACCCCACAGCTTGTGCTTCGGGCCAGGTCCCTGTTTTTATGGAGGAAGCAGGGTTCTCCGCTCAGCTACCGACTTCCCTGGAGGTCTGGACAGTCCACCGGCCCCTCTGGGTCTCGCCATTCCCTTTTAGAAATCTTTCACCTTCCCTTTCCTCCCAGAAAAATCACTCCAAAGGCAATTACAGCAGACATTCACCACACCATTATCACACGCCAGGGCCTTCTTGGGAGCACTGGGACCCTTTCCCATGTGCCCTCACACCATCTCCAGCAGACCCATGCGTGCGCTGTTGTTATTCACATTTCTCTGACGGGGCAAGTTCAGGGGTGCGCTCACCTGCATGAGATCATGCGGACGGTGAGTGGGGCAAGCTGAGAATTGAGGAAAGGCAATTTGACCTTCCTGCACCCCAGGTAGCATTTCAGGAAGAGCAAAAGTTACTGCTTTTTTGAGAAGAAACCAGAAAAGGTAAATTAGAAGAGAGGTTGCTTTGGAACACAAAGCAAACGTGAAAGATCTACAAAAGGTGTCAAACCTGAAAACCATCTTCCTCCTCTTAAAAACACCCATTTACATCCGTGTCCTCCCCCTCCCCCCAGCTCTGGGGACCACAGCCTGCTAATGCACTTTCCAGGTCTGCTGTAGCCCAGTCTCCGGGGTGATAGTAACTGGCTAAGTCACCTGACATGTCAACAAGGCTCTCAGGAAGATGCCAGTAGTTGGAAAGGACCCCAAACTATCATGCAGGGAGCCTGTGGTGAACACCCTCCCCCCGTCTCTGTCTAAGGGCAGGGGTCCTGCGTAGCCCCAGCTCCTCCACCCACTCGTTACCCACGCTGACGAAGAACAGGCCAGCGGCGACCCACGGAGGTCACGTCTGCTCCTCTCTGGTCATCAAGGGTAGCCCACTCTCCCGAAAGGTAGCTTAGCCCTGCGGCTGACAGATGCCGCACCCCAACAGAGCATTAAGTATCAATAAGCCACCCAAGCAAGTTCAACAGAACCCCACTGAGCAATTCCTTTGATCAGAGAGCGGACGTGACCAAGTATGGAGCCCAACCCTCCCCACACAGCAGGAGAAGGCCAGTGAAGAAATACTACGGTACAGAGTGTAATACAGTACGTGCTGAATGAGCATCATATTAGCTACGGCTGGAGCTTACTTTGAACTATCGATTTGTTTTTATTTTCATTTATTTTCTCCTTTCCTCTATTTTTCATCTATTTTCTCTTCAAACAAGAAGCTGATCAGCTATACCTTCATTGCCTCAAAAACGCTAGTAGGTACATTGAGGGGAGAAAGAAGTCACTTGAAAGATGACTCCCTGGCTCTAATATTCCAAAAGCTTCTGCCCAGGGTTGAATTGATAGGTTTATGGAGGAGGCAGGAAGATGTAAAGGAATTAGAACTGAAGGAAGCAGCAAAGCAAACTGCAGAGAGCCAAGGTAGAGAGAGGCTTTCTCCCAGAATAGAAAGAAGTGTCCTGGGCTGGGGACAGAGGTAGGGGGAGATTGAGAGAGAGAGAGACAGACAGACTGACTTAGTCTGGGATCAGGGGGTGCTCAGGCAAAGGAGACATAACCTCATGAATCTTGCCTGAGCGAGACCCCATAAAGCAATAGCTGTCTGATATGTTCAGGCAAACAAGACCAAAAGGTGATTCAGAAAGAAAAAAAAAAAAAGAATCTCAGGACCCCAGTGTGACTACAGAGAGCCGCTAGCCCTAACAATGCCATACGGAGGGGACAGGGGGCATCCCAGAGGTAACTGCTTGGTGCCTGTCTTACCCTGACACTGCACAGGTGCCTGGAACTGTGGCCCAGACTAAGGGTGGAACCCAAGCAATTTCTACCACAGTGACTTGGTGGCCTGAAGGGACAGCACTGAGGTTGCCTAACACAATATAGAACACCCTGCATGGGGTGTCCTGTGTTTTTATTCACTAAATTGGCAGCCCTAGGTTGGGCTTGGAGTGAAAGGAAGGTGACAGAAATGATGTGGTTAAAACTTCACACCTGGGTTTGTAGAACTGAATTTGTAGGCTGCAATGTCAAATACCCATTCAAATGTAATGTCTTTTATTTTTAGAGTGGTTTATCAATTACAAAACTCCTTCACATTTATTGTGTCACTTGATTCCCCCAGTAACCTGCTGAGGTAAGAACGGTTGTCGAATTATTTATTCCCAGAGAAAGAAACCGGACTCACGGAAGCCAAGCTCCCTGATGACGCTAAGTCCACATGGTACAAAGCTGTAACCAAAACCTGTTTCCATGCCCAGGTGGCTCTGCCCTGGGGCCCTGTGCTCCCTGAGTCCCAGCCTGGCTCAGGCTCCGATGTTTCAGAAATGGCCCTGCTCAATTCAGTTCCAAATGCCCCTCATGAACTCTTGCAATGCATGACATTTTAGGGGTGTCCTATTCCACATGACCTCTCCCTGGTTTGCAGAAGAGCCAGAACGAAAAACTATTGGACTTGATGAGATGACCACAGTCCATCTCTGTTGCCTGTGGGATTGGGTCACCATCTTCCAGGCCAGGTGACAATAAGATGGCATGGCTCTGACACTCGGTGAGGATGGTGTGGCTGGTGATTCACGGAGGAGAGAGCTCTACAAAGATCGAGGCCAGACTTTGGGGACAGCGGGCAGACCCCGGGGAACCGGGCAGTGGGACGCCCTGTGCAGCCCACTCAGGACAGCCTTCACTGGGGGGAGGCGCGCAGCCGTTTACACACCCTAAAACCTTCATCACCCTTCCTTCCGGACAGCAGGTCAGAGGGAAGGGAGGAAGCCCGACCAGACTTGAAGAGTTACCTGGTACTGCTGTTAGCAAACGGGCTGCAGCTGTTGCTGCCATGCCAAAAGCTGATGCTTTTTTCAAAAAGTACGTTTTGGAAATAAAGACGATGATTCTGGGGGAGCCCCATGTATACCGCTGCCCACTTTGATAAAAATTTCATTTTTCACCTTATTCAAGGTTATGTTCTGTCTTTCTAAAGAGTATTGAAAGATAAGAGCCAGTTTTACTTTCAATTTTATTCTTTATACCTTGATATGTTACAAATATTCCTTATCCACTATGTAGTTGACACAGACAAGACTCACTCTTCATTGGTGGTAGAAGCCATTTCTGGGGTGTGAGAAGGGCAAATTCTACATAGATTGGGAAATGAGATAGGATTTCGATGAGCATGGAAACATTCATTACAAACATCTATTTTGCAATATTTCCAAGAAAAATGGTGCAAAGCTCTGTGGCCCTGTGATAACTGTGTCTGAGTATTTCTTTCAAGGATCTCATTGACGGGCAGCCAGGGACTTGAGACATATCCTTGGAAGGAGGCCACCTCTGAGGAGCTGGGGGCAGGCTTGCGTCAGCGTCAGGGCTCTTGGCCATGCCTCTGGGCACGTGTCCTACCTGGAGCAGTACTAGTCTTACCTGCTGGCTCACCTGAGTGCACAAGAGGCCAGCAGGACGGAGCCTAGAGCCAGGATTCCCAGTTCCCCTCCTCCACCCAGGGCTGGAGACTTGTTAACCGGGAGGCTCTGCTAAGCACTGGGATTTCATTAAGGGCCTCGTTAAAATGCACTCGAGTCAAACAGAGAAAAGATCCAGCCTTGGAAATCTTTCCCCACCCATGTCTCCCTCTCACCTTCCCCCCACCCCCTCCAATCCCACTTATTCATCCATGAAACAGCTAAGAACTGAGCTAATTCTGGCAAGTTGCCTGTATCAAATATCTTGAGGAATCACTTCAGAAAATGCCTTTCGGGAGCCGCTCACCTCTCTCCATTTGTCTGACTATGAAGTCTGGCGCCTGCACCGAGAGGCTGTGAAGCAGAGCTGAAGAGCACGGGCTGAACTTGGTCCGGGATGAACCCTGGCCATGGCCTGCTACCTGAATGAGCTTGGGCAAGTTCTCTAACCTCCCCGAGTCTCACTCTCTGCATCTATCAAATGGAACCAGTACTAGGCCCACTGTCACGTCCTGAGAGGGTTACACGAACTAGTGCACGTCAACTGCCTAACTTGGTGCTGGGCACGTAGCAAGGGCCAGACATGTGAGCTATGACCACAGGTCCGTGGCTGGCACAGCCTATCCCTGCCTTACGTGCAGGAGAGGTTTCACCAGACACGTTCCAGGACTCAGAGCTGTCCCATCCTTCTGTGATGTCACACCTTCAGCTGCAGCCCACAGACCTGAGCTCTAAGCACCGCTGCTGCCGGTCCTCACTTCCCACACGCTTCTCCCCACGCACTCGCACACACCATGAGCCTCTGCTTCCATCCTGCCGATCCATGAGCCGGGCCAACTGGAGCTCCAGTGTCTGTATGAGGTGAGTGCACAGGGCCTCCCGGATCAGGTCTGGCAGGGGCCATTGAAATTTAGCAAAAGGGGACACAGGCAGCAACATCTTTGGTTTCCTAACTGACTCTGAAACGTGATCCCTCTGCGCTGGAGGACTGGACCACCGGTTTCAGTTTTCAAAGGACTACCTGCAGGCTCAGGGAGGGCCGGCCTAGAGGCTTGGGTCACACACTTCCCCACTTCCCGCAGCTGCCCAACCTCCCCTAGCCCCTCAGTCCGGAGGCGAAGACTCATGTGGAACCAAACCCTGGCTGAACAGGTAGGTGGGCCAGGGCACCTGGGGCCTGATGTGGTTCCTTTTCCAAGCAAGGCTGGCTTCTTCTACTTATTCAGGTGTCTGCCTGACATGCCTGCTCCTCAGTCTCCTTCCTGGACCTCGGAACCTGCAATCGCACACCTCTTAGCTCCCCTGCACATTCTGTTTTCTCACACCATTTATCCCAAAGCACCTGTTTGCATGTGTGCTTGCTTGCTGTTCCCCTAAACCATCAGCTCCATAAGAGGAGGAGCTCAGCCTGCCTGGTCGATGCTGCGGGCCTACCCTGTGCTAGCGTCACACTGAGGAGATGAGGGCAAAGTGTAAAAGCTTTACAAGGCGCCACACAATGCCTGCCCATGGGGCCTGGGGTATGGAGAATGTTTTGCTGAGGAAGTTAGGGGGAGGGAGGGAGCGGGGAAGGGAGGAAGGTAGGTGGTTGTTTTTTTCAGTCCTTCTGTCCCAACGCTTTATGACACACGTGTTGAATGGCCACGACCTTTATGACATCATTCAACGACTGAGCAATCAAGATATTTTATCTGGATGCATCACCTGCCATTATACCTATTCACATTCATTCTTTCGTATTCTCATTCATTCTCTCTCTGCCCCCCTCCCCCAAATCTGTCTAGTGAATTTCTGAACCAAAGTGCATGAAATGGAAAGTCAGTACAGATTTGAAGAGTGCCAAGAAACCTGAAGGGGGGTGGTGGGGAGCACGTGGTGAGGTGGGAGGAAGACCTGGAGTAGTCAGGGCTTTCCTTTGCCTGAAGTCCAGGACAGATTCACAGAAAAGGACCAGCCAAGACTTAGGTCAAGTTAGCCCCCGACCCCCGCACCTGCTTGCTGTCCTGAGCTGGGGGACTGTGTTCTCCACCCGGCTCCGGGGAAGGAAGAGAAGCAGGGAGCAGACAGGGTAGCGTGTGTACACAGGAGGATTAAGACGCGAACTCAGAAGGCTGTGATGACTGCTGGCAACAGAACAAAACTTCTAGGAGGGCAGAAAGTGAAACCTGGTCACTGAGGAGGGCTACCCACCTGTGCAGAAATAGCCTGCAAAGCAAGTCACCGAGCACAAACACAGCAACACCCTGGACAAGCCGATCTCACTGGCCCAGTGTGGATTTTCTGTGCATGGTGAGAAAACAAAGGGAGAGCAGCTCTGGCTGTCCCCGACACAGGAACTGTCACTGCCTGCCCTGGCTGTCCTTTGCTCCGCACAGAGAGGCTCCCGTGAAGGCAGGACCAGGGCCATCAGGGTTTGATGGTGGCCCTGAGCAGATGGAAGAGCTCCTGAGGTGGCTGGGGGTGTTCAGTGGCTCTTCACCGGGGTATTGGCACTCCGAGTTCCAGGATCAGTTAGCAACAAGGTGCCAAAACCCGGAGTGTGACAATACATGCACATGCACATGTGGACAGGCAGGAGCCATGTTTCTGCCACAACTGTCCAAATACAATACACAATCTGTAGCTGTGTGATTAGAACTTTCTCACCTTATTGAGAAAACAAGCCACTGGAATAGATACTAAGAAACTTCCAGTTTAAAAATCCTACCTTTCTTTCCCGTTTTCTTTCTCTCTCCCTGGCTCTTCTTCTGTCCTCCTCTGCTTTTTTCTCTCTCCCTCTGGACCAAGAGCTTGTCATCTGCCTCACGAGGACCAATGACCCCCCAGCAGCCCACCAGGGAGGCAGGCAAATGAACAGTTGTTTTCCCAAGGTTTAGAGTAGCTGATATCCTGCCATTAGGATTCAACTTTCTAGCTCATAGGCTGAAAGACAAACCCCCAAGTTTCCTGTTGAGCAATGAGCAGGAAAAACCAGCTGGTCATCAAGCAAGGCCCGCTGGTGGAGTCCTGGGAGTCCTGAGCCATAAATACACCGCACCAAGAAGTGCGGTTGGACACAGAAACAGGTGTGCACAGCAATGCACCGTTACGCAGCTAACTGTACAAATCCAAATCATTACGTTGTACACCTGAAACTAATATAATGTAATATAACCTAATATTGATCATACCTCAATATTAGAAAATAATTCAATGAGGAAAAAATAAGTTCTGCTAGGAAAATCAAGGCACATCTAATGGATGAAATACTAGCAACTAAGATACCATGCAGATTATGGGAGAAGTGAATTTTATGGACCCAGAAATTCTTCCTAGGAGAGGCGTCATAATGTGCGAGCATAGTGAAACACAACAAATACTTTTTCACTAAGTGCATCTATTCCTATAAATTGAGAAATCCCTCCATTTGGGATGAGTCCTTCCGTCAAACATAGGACATTCCTGTAATTACCACCTACTGGGCACTGTGTCTATGAGCTGTGCTGTGCTCCCCATACTCAGCCCATTCAGTCCTCACAAGGAAATGTTATCATAGTGTTAAGAACATGTTAACAGTCACGCAGATCCTGCCCTTCCCTGCACCTCAGTGTTTTTCATCTGTGAAATGGGACAAGTAACGGCATATACACCTCAAAGGGTTGGCATGACTTTTGAATTACAAAGTCATACAAAGCACCTAATGTAATGGTGGGAACATAGTAAATTCTCCGTATATGTTAGTTATTGCTGTTAGTGCAATTTTTCCACATATGGCTACTACCGCCTAGAGTGTGTTAAGTGACCTAAGGTCACGTGGCTAGTCTGGGGTCTGAACCCAGCTCGGTCTGTCACCAAACTCTGGTGATGTAACTGACCCCTGCTGAACTGGAGTTTGCCGGACGGCACCTGCTTTAAATGTTAAAGTAAACTGGGCATCTTCTGAGTGGTTTGCCCTGTACCCGCCTTGAAGTCATTACACATCCACACTTGGAATAGCTCTGCCTGGAAAGGTCAAATTAGTGGCCTGAGGCCTTAGGTGGAGCTTTAGCTGGAGTCAGGCCTTAGTTGGAGCTTCTACAGCGAGGCAGGCAGATCAGGGCACTTCACGCATCATCTGTGAGTCTAAAATTTGGCCTCTTCGTCTAACCTGCTGCCTGGACTCCTCTGGGACACTGCCTTCTGCTGCTTCCTTAAAGGCCCAGCTCACATCGGGCACTGGAGGGTCCCTAACAGGAATGCGAAGGCCTGAGCTAAGGAGAGTGATGGCAAAGAACAGCCCAGCAGGGGGCCCAGACCCAGGAACACCGGGGCTCTCTCCAGGGGAAGCCTTTTCCGAGAGGGCAGCAGCCACCGCGGTGGCTTATGGAACATGGCACCAAGGTTAGAATCCTGTAGGAAGGTAGGAGCTATAGGAAAAATTGTTCTGAGTAAGGTACAGCAGACCTGGTTCTCAGATTTTTCCTGCCAACCCTTGCTGACAGCAGGACAGGGGAGGGCAGACCAAATTCGGACCCCTGGGGCCAGCCCCTCAGCTTCAGCGAATGCTTCCCCCAGCCTCTACCTGGCAACGGGGCCCAGTGTCCTGTGGAAACGGATGACCGTGAAGGTGTGCAGGGCAGGGGCAACTCTAGGAAGGGTGACCAAAACGGCCCAGGTAACTGTCCTATTGGACAGTCCTATAGGAACTTTGTCCATAAGACCAGAAAGAAAGAATGCCTAAGGACTGGCTTAGTGTCTTCAAGAGGCTCCCAAGTTTTGTTCTGTTTTTTGGCTTTTAGGAAGAGGAGTTAGAGAGAAGTGATTCAGAGCTAGTGAGCATCAAAGAAAGGAAAATGGGCTTAAGTGGGAGGAGAATTTCAGTGGGATAAAAGAGATCCTCTTTCCAGCAATGGTTTAGACTGCGAGACTTCACTGCTGAGTGAGGCTGTGGTCCCCCCAGACATATTCAGACTATGATTCCAACACTCAACCTCCTCCCACCCACTTATCCCAGCATTACCTGCCTCATTCGTAATACCACCTGCGTTACATGCACCTGGGAAGGCTCGGTAAATGCAAGTTCCCAGGCCCCGCCCCACACTTCGGAGTCAGAATCCCTGGGCTGGGGGAGGTGGGCGCTGCCCTTCACCCCACATTTTTGCAAGCTCCCAGAGTGACTCCTGTGCATGCTACAGTCACCGGACAGGCCCCTGCCTGCTGGTAAGGCACTAACATCAAAGTAAAAGCTGCCTTTTCCGGGGAGACGGGCTGTTTAGATCCTGGAGCACCACCCCGAGCCCAGGGCCCAGCTGAAGCTGAAGGGGTTGCTTTTGGCCACCGCTGCTCACGGACAGACAGGGAGGAGGCTGCCGGGAGAAACCTCAGTCAAGGCCGAGCTCCCACACCCAGGAATCAGAGCTGGGCCCGGGACTGCCCTCCTCTACCAGAGACAGTCATTTTCTTTCCCCCCTCTCTCTCTGAGTGCAGTGGTGAACCGTGGAAACACACTTACTGATCTGCTCTTCTTTCGTCAAAGTTGTCCCAGAGCACGGAGGACATCCCCAACAGCTCGGAGGGCAGGCCACTGGCTAATGGTAGGGGAAGGAGCCGGCTCCTGCGCAGGCTTCTCTTTCCTGATGTTTCCACTATGTCTTCGGGACAGGGACACATGGGTCAGCACAGGGGACTGCCTGCCCTGGGCATTCCTGCGGTGACTTTCCCAGGGTCACCAGGACCCGCAGGTCACCATGGGGGTGCCCACTGGCACCGAATTTGACGCTGAGCCACTCCTGAGTCTCTGGGGGGCACTGATCTACATCTCCCCACTCCGGGCTGATGGGTGACGGGGGGGAAGTGAGTGGCCAGGGTTGTTTCACCCCCTGCAAAGAAAGACTTTAAAGCCGCATCATGGGGAGGACAAGGGCAGTGACACAGCCCAGAACAGAAATCACCCTGCCAGCTGTGCCAACGCAGTCCCCAAGGCTGTGAATCTTTCTTACCACTGCAAACACGTCCCTTCCCAGACCTGGGGCGAACACTGTTCAGAGGCGGCAGTAAGTGGGGGAAACACCTAAAAGAAGCAAACTGCCCCGTTGCAGCCCCATTGGAAGTCTTGACTCCCTCCCTCCTTCTCATTCCCAACAACTGCGGGCGGAGCCTTAAGTTAATTCACTTAAAATACATCAGAAAGACCTGTCAGAACACTCGCACTCTTTTGCATTCTGCTAGCTTCCTTGAAGGACAAAGAAAACTTAAACCTACCTAGACCTGGTGGATTTGTGTTATTTCCTGCATACTCTAAGGGCTCATGACCAGTCACTTCCATGGGAGCCAGACACATCAGTGGCTTTGCAGTAATTGGCAAGTTGTGATCATCCACCACCTCTACTATTTGTTTAAAACTGGCTGGGGAGTCAGTGAAGGACAAGTATCATATGATCTCACCCGTTACGGGACAATAATGAGCAAAACTAACAACAAGCAAAACAGAACCAAATATATGAATACAGTGAATAGGCCTTCAGTGGTCAGGGGGAAAGGGATTGGGGGGAGGGGGGAGGCAGAGGCAAGAAAGGGGAGCAGCTTAGACAAGGACCTAGTATAAAGGAACCATGGACATGGAC
>PVIW01008973.1:0-55823 GCA_004026585.1 Noctilio leporinus
AACCAAGTATATGAATACAAGGAATAGGCCTTCAGTGGTCAGGGGGAAGGGGGTTGGGGGGAGGGGGGAGGCAGAGGCAAAGAAGGGGAGCAGCTTAGACAAGATCCTAGTATAAAGGAACCATGGACATGGACAACAGGTGGGATTGACTTTGGGGGCAATGGGTGGGTGGGGAGGGGGACAGAGGGGAGCAAAAAGGGGATGGGTGTAATACAACAACAATAAAATTGAGAAAATAAATAAATAAAATATCATTATTTTAGGCAATTAATTTTATACCTTGTCTAACTTCAATATTTCATATTTTAGTGGAAATAAATTATCTTGAATGGTCTGAGGTTAACAAGTAAGCAACTTTGGATAGTTGAACATATTTATATCAATAGAGAACATTTGAGTAATTTATTTTCTAAACTTTTTTGTTTTTTGTATACCTAATAATATATTTTGAGATAAGGTCTGAATTTTGCTAGACTTTGAACAAAATTTTCACATTCCATAATGACTAATACTAAGCACTCTTTGTATGATGGGGAAAGATATGGCCTGAAAGTTATATTTATTTCTCAGAACTGTCACTACAGTCTGAATTAGTAATTATTTTGCAGTGAACACACTGTATTTATAAGTGGCTAAACTCAACCACAGCTTAAGCATCACTGATATTTAAACATTTCCATTATCTTTTCATTCCAGACTCACTTTTATACCCATCATCATCTGAATCTCACCTCTTTTTATATGAGAAAGGCAAATCAAATTATTTAGGAGTTTCTAAATTTAAAGAAGCTTCTGTGTGAGATTGAGTTGTGGCTTGGAAGTAGACTTCATATCTCCAAGTTCATGGGGTTAAAACAGGGAAGGACTTAACATAGTAGGCAAGAAGTGTTTCTCATCTGTAAAGTGGTAGATTAGACTAATTGTCTTCTCAATTTGGGATGCCAGATACATGGTGGTACTTCTTGTGACACAGAAGCAGACCACAAAATTAATAGGAGGAAAATGAGGTTGTGCAGAAAGATGGCAAGTATCTTGAGTCTAAGGTGTCTATGGGTTATCCAAATGGAGTCAGCAGGGAGACAGTTAGGTAGATATGAGTCGCATGCTCCAGAAAGAGGTGAGAGAAAAACAAATGTGGGAATTATTTGCATATATAGTAAGAAAAATTTAGGATTAGAGATATGGCCCAGGAAGAGCATGGGGACAAAAACCCTCAGGAACACCAGCATTTAAGTAGTAGGTAGGGTAAGAAAAACCAGTGTAAATAGAAGAAACTATCTCTCTAATTATCTATCTATCTATCTATCTATTGTCTAATCTATCTATCTCAACTAGAATAGAATAAAGTTTCAAGACCAAGGGAGGAGAGATAGAAATTTGAGAAAGGCTACTTGTATCTTCTTTCAAGACAGAGGGTAACAAGAGGAGAGTAACAGTCCATTGAGTTTAGCAACAAGGGGATTGTCTCATAGTATTCCAATAGGGCATATGTGGGCTCTGAAGCTAGAGGCTGGGGTCTTGACTCTGTCAACCGAGTGAGCTTGACTATCTATATAACTTCCCTGAGTCTGAGGGGTCTTCATGCACAGAAGACTTTCAAGGTAATATGTGGAATGAATGAAGCAATACATATAAAGTTATTATTACAGTGTATAATACAGTGTTTATAAAATGGATTCTCAATAAATGTTGGGGCTGTGCCTCAGAAGAGGAGCCCTACAAACACCAAAGTTTGAAAAGTTGGAGTCAGTTTTGACTCATTCCATTCATTTCATATGTCCAACTAATTGTTCGTTTTTGTTTTGCCTCCTTTAGCAAATTATCTCACATCCCTCTATTCCAGATTTTCACCATTTCATGCCTGAAATACTCTAATTGACTCCTGACTGCTCTCTCTACTGTCTCTCATGTCCCTTATTTTAGTGTCTCCCACCCATTGCCCTCTCATTGATTTCCATTACACATTAGTGCATTGAACTTTTCCTGGGCTCACAACCCTTCAGTGCTCCTCATATCCCTCAAAAAGTTGCATAGATCTTCAAGGTAGTTTTTATATCCCTTATCCTAGGCTCTGGATCTTTCGAAAATGACCCCTATTTCCCACAACTGCTCAAGTTGCAGAGTAAAGTTAGTTACAGCCTTTCCAATCACTCCTTATTGAGTCACCTAAACAGGCTCATCTGTGGCTCTGTGGCTCTGTGCCTCTGGCTCTGCCATTTCCAGACTTGCAATGTCTTCTTTGCATTTGTCATGATCAAACCCACCATTGGAGGCCTAATTCAAGTAACTGTATCCCAGAGATGATTTTCCTTTTATCAACTCTGAGAGCATTCACTCTTCATGATAATTATTTACACAGTTTGCTAAGCTGTTTTATGGGAATAGATTTCATTTCATACATGTTCCATTAGTGCTGAGATCATATGTTATATCTCCTTACTCCCTTCAATCATACTTAGTCATGGACATATTTTAGGTATTCCATACTTATTAAAATGAAATAAAATATTGAAATAGCCAAATACAATTTGATGTGTTTTATTTGTGATTAGCTGACAATTACTGTTGCTAATAAATAATAGCCTTTTTCAAGTCAATTAATAATGCAGGAGCATGATCATAATGCATAAGAAGAGAATAACTAATCTCTCTTACACAGAAAAGAAATGCAACTATTAAGGCATGTGGAATCCAGTTCAAGTATAATACAAAGAATGCTCATCCAGGCTTTAGGAACTTGACCTTTAAACTATCTCAAAAGATATATTATGGTTTAGGTTAGGCTGCAAACTTATAATTTGGGCTGCCAGATTTTGTTGAATGTATATCATTTATTTGTTCTACAACTGAAGTAGTATTTACCATGGTGTCTGTTGGACAGAACTTTGAGCAGAGAAGTTCAGAGATTTAAACTAAAATGGGATAGCTATGAGTAAGAAGCAGATAAAATGTAAACCCCAAATTCCCTTGTAATAGAATGTGTAAGAATGATCCATCCAGAAGACAGAGTTGTTTGGGCACAGAGCAGCTCTAGTGAAATAGCAAAATAGTTTTCCAGGGGAACAAAATGATCACTGTATAAGGGTTATTTTATTTTGTTGTTGTTGCTGTTCTTTTTTTTTTTTTTTTTTAATGGGAGTTGCAGTTTTCAAATAGGCAAAACATGAAAAATTCTAGTATACTAAAATTTAGCAAGAACATAAAAACAAAAAAGGTTAAGGTACCAGAGCCAGAGATCATGTAATGGGGCCAAGGAGGTTGAAAGGTGGAGAAAGAATACACCCGGAACAGGTTTAGTCAAATCCATTCTCTCGTAACTGATTATGCACACTCATACACTTGGACAAGTTTTCTAAGCTCTGTAGTCCTCAACTTTCTTATTTATGAAACAAGGCTATTAATTCCCTTCTGTTAGTGTTATAGAAAAATTAAACATAATAATATATAAAATGCTTAGACTACTATCAGCATATTGCAAAGCTGTATAAATGTACATTGTATTATCATTATTCTCACCTTTATTTTGGAAAACCACTTATCTCCATTCTCTCATATGAAATAGGGTAGATTATATGGTCTCTTTAAGATTTCCTCAGGTCCTCAAGTTCAATGAGTTTTTATCCCATGAAGCATAAACACAACCAAAGCCTGGTTGGAAAGGGTTAACATGTGAAGGTGGAGTAGTCCCATTTAAGATGTCACTTTAAGAGGGGCTGAGGAGAATGTGGCTGCCTTTTCATCTCATGCATTAGATTATAGTTGGCCTGGAGAAAACCTTGTGACCACACTGAGTGGGCCTGCCAGTCAGACTGAGCTATAATACCCTGAGAAATGTAACATAATAATTGATCTTAATAAAGTTGTAGTCTTAGGAAGTACAAATGTCTAGCATAACTTAAATAAGCCAAAAAGGACTTCAACAAAATTAAAACAATGAATGGCATGGTGGTGAATATTGATGAGAAAAAAGAGTGGAATCATACTGTATGCAAAGTCGAAAATTGAGCTAATTAAGGGTGGAAGGCCATACTTGGATCATGACAGGGCCAACAACACTTTGTAAGCTCTCACATTAACAAGTAAGTGGCAGACACAAAATCCTTGGGAGAAACACACTTTTAACTTTAAGTCATAGATTTGTGATTTTTCTTCTCATTTTTATTCTCCTCCTTTGTAGGAACATGTCAAGTCAACATGACCTGTCCCTCCTTCACCTACACTGAATTGCACCTCCCTCCACATATCCTTCTCTGGGCATTCTGGGCCTACACCCATGTCAGCCCTATTGACCACTCACAACTCAGGATAGTGAGTGCATGCATATTCTCCCTTCCCAGCAGGCACCATGCCCAACACTAATTAGGATTTAGCTACCCTGGCTGGTGTGGCTCAGTTGGTTGGAGCACTGTCCCATGACCAAAATGTTGTGGGTTCAATTTCTGGTCAGAGCACATACCTAGGTTGTGGGTTTGATCCCCAGCCTGAGCACATGTGATCCTCAGTTCAGGCACATACAGGAGGCAACCAATCGATGGTTCCTTCTTGAATTAGTGTTTCCTTCTCTCCCTTCCTCTCTCCCTCCCTCTCTCTCTAAAAACAATGAAAATAAAAATGTTTTCAAATGAGGATAAAAAGAGACTAAAATAATTAGCACAGAGCCTGGGGATCTTAGGGAGCAATGGTGCTCCTAGTCCGGCCCACAGAGTCCTGCCTGGTACTTTCAGGGGATGTATTAAGAGCTTCCCTTGGGGAGTAATGGGCTGGCAGAGCAGTAGAACTCTGACTCACACTTCACTTAGGCACATATGCTGTTACCTATTTTATAGAAATGATTTCATTTGAAAAAGCATGGATGGAAGATGGAAAAGATGGTGGAAAACATCAATAGTTTAACTGTCATATGTTGAAGATGAAACTGAGACCAAGAGAGGTTTCAAGAAACTTGTTCAAAGTCACCTCATAAGAAAAACTGTCAAAGCAGGGACTAGACCCTGAATCTGCACCCAAATTCCTCTCACTATAGGCATTCCCTCATGCACGATGCCTTGTTCTCTGTGCTATAGCTTCCACCAGAACTATGTGCTCCTAGAAACTTCTCCATGATTTTAGTCAACTCTAAGGCAGGCTTCCTCTCTCACTAGAGTTTCAAATAGGAACCAAAAACAGCTCCTTTCAGTCAATACTGATGGTTTAGACACAACTCTTGGTAGCTTTTTAGAACTCATCTAATTAATTGCCCCATCCACTTCCTGAGTTATACCAGGGTGAGATAGTCATTTTACCTTAGTCTAATTCTATTTGATCATACCTGCTCTGATGACAAAATAAGGGTTAAACTCTTGTGGCAAAGGTCACAAGACAGCTGTTTGAAAGCTGAGCAAGCTGCTAACACAGTGTATGGATCCTCAAAAGGGTGGAGGAAAGCAGTTTCAATACAGTTCCTAAGTTCAACTTTGTTCCTGCCTCAACCTTCCCTCTAGTGAGACAATGGACAATGTCACACATGCTGAAAAACCCAGTCTCTATAACAGCATTTAACCAATGCATTCATTTCCCCAAGGGATCTTAATATATGTTCTATTAAGGGAAAAGTGTTTCCTCTTTGAAATGCACCAGCAGAATGGCATAATGGCTCTGAGAAAGTCAGGCTTTGTTTATACCAAATGTATCCAACCACAGAATTATAGTTGTGCATTATACCTATGAACATCCTGCTGAAGTGGTCCTCCACACTTTGGGAAACACTGTGCTACAAGAGCCTTAGTGTCTTGCATTATAAGGATTTATCTGACTTGCTAAAATGAAGACTATTTGATCTTGGAAAAAATTAGGACTGCCAATCATAAAAATCTTCTCAAGTTGGCTTGCAACCAGGCCTGCTTAGTAAACATGTACCACACTTCTATAGTTTCCATGATTAAAAATCTAAATGCAAAACAAAAAGTCCTAAGTACTTTAAATGCTCCTCCCTCAGTCTTATTTTAACACTCCCATCTCCTTCTCTTATGCTCTTGCCATATTACATGGCTGCATTTATAGTTTCTCTATTGCTACATGCATGTAGATTCTTTGTGTTCTACAGCCACAGATTGTACCTACAGCTCCTAACCATGTGTCATAAAAATGTATTCTGGTCATCATGGAAACTTGATGAGAGGGTATAAACAGATCAGTAGATAGGAATCCCCACAAACAGAAGAAAGTTCCAAAGCCTGTGTCATGATGAATGGTGGGCCAGGTGAATTATTTTCTGATTGAAGGACAACATTACTATGCTATGCAGGTTAAATGAGCATTGAAGATGACCTGTGTACCTCATGGGATGGTGAAACAAAAGAAACAAAAATACACCAGATTCTTGGTCTTAAATATTATGGCAACATGGATTTGAGCAGGAACAGGACAATTAATCTCCTCTCATATAGAGCCTATTTATCTTTTCCCTCAATCTTCATCAGCTTTCTTTTTTTTGATGTTCCCTGATTTTCATGGTACTGATATGGAAATTTTATTGTAATCATGAAATTGTGGGGAGATAAGGCATCTGTCACTGACTAGTGAGACCATGAGTCAAGCAATACCCACATGGCTTTGCTGTCAGGACTTGAAAGATACCTCATCAGTCTACACAGGCCATTCTGAAGCCAGCTACCTTGAGCAAATCACTTGACCTCTCTGGGCTCCTACTTTCTAATCTATAAAACAAAGACACCAATATGGATCTGCCTGGCAGGGCCAATACCTATATCAACATATCTATCATACAGCTATCTTTGGCAGTTTGAAAACTAGGGAAATACCAAATTTTAATACTACTATTCTACTGACCTTTGTAGAAGCAAGGATAAGTTAACATAAAGAAATAAACTCAAGGATGATTGAGATGACTCAAGTAGCATATCACTTTCAATGAGATGCAGGTGAATGTTTTAGCAAAAGATTTATTTGATACATCTCAACAAAGAAAATAAAGAAAAGAAAGGGTCTAAGGGATTATAGTTAGAACCAGATGGCGACTAGAATAGGTGAAAGACTAGAATAGATAACTAAATTCTGGTGAATCTTCTTGTTTTTATTCCTTAACATGTGCTTATCCAAAGCTTTAAACAGTCCTGATTGTCTGACCCAAAGTTTACATCAGAATTTATCCCTACTTTGTGAAAAAAGTGTGAAGACTTAAGAGTAAATCAAATTGGTGATTGCCATGGGCTCAATTTAACATCTGTTTAACAAGCAGCTATTTTGTTCAAGACAAGGTGTTAGGCAATAGATAAAGCACAAATAAGGCAATTTTCTCATTCATTGATTCTCTGACAAAAGTTATCCTGTGGGTACTTAACAACACTCCAGGCTCTCCCTTAAATCTGCCAAGGGGACTTTTATAAGCTCACAACTATCACACAAGTCAGAATATTATACAGTCTTTAAGAAAAGTAAGGCCAGTTAGAGGAATAAACCAATTCTGAAGACTTAATCAGCAAAGTATGCATAACATGTGCTGATTTATAAATAGAGTTTATGGTATAGGCAGGATTTCAATGAACAGAGATGAGATGACCTTGGCCAAGATCCAAAAGCAAGAAGACATAAGGGAAAGTGTTAGAAGAATATCAGATACGAATGAAGAAGCAACATCCCATGAAGCTGAGCACAGACTGACCTTCTCTTATAGATAGCTGTGGAGTTTATTACAGATTAGTGGTAACAGAAGACAGGCAACACCCAAGGTTTTGAGCTATAGATTGGAACAGGACTCCCAGCCAAGGGACCAGTGGGAGATACTAAGCTAGAAGGAACCTGGAGAGTATCAATGGGACAGAGAAATAAAATAAGGCAGGGACTGGAGTGGCCCTTTCTCTCTCTCTTTTTTAAGTTTAATTTTATTGTTGTATTACATCCATCCCCTTTTTTCTCCCTTCTGTCCCCCTCCCCACCCACCCATTCCCCTCAAAGTCAATCCCACCTGTTGTCCATGTCCATGGTTCCTTTATACTAGGTTCTTGTCTAAACTGCTCCCCTTCCTTGCCTCTTCCTCTGCCCTCCCCCGAACCCCTTTCCCCTGTCCACTGAAGGCCTATTCACTGTATTAATATATTTGGTTCTATTTTGCTTGTTGTTAGTTTTGTTCATTATTGTCCTGTAATGGGTGAGATCATATGGTATTTGCCCTTCACTGACTGGCTTATTTCACTAAGCATAATACTCTCCAGTTCCATCCATGTTGTTGCAAAGGGTACAAGTTCCTTCTTTCTTTCTGCTGTATAGTATTCCATTGTATAAATGTACCAAAGTTTTTTGATCCAATCATCCACTGATGGGCACTTAGGCTGTTTCCAGCACTTGGCTATTGTAAATAGTGCTGCTATAAACATATAAACTACTCTCATCTAAGCTCTAAAATTAACCTTCTACCCAGTTCCTTGAAATTAAACAATCCACTTCCCTTTTCCTAGTCTTCATTTTATTGATGCTTTATACAGAATTTAGGAATGATTTTAATAACTATCATTTATTAAGTGTTTACCATGTTTTAGGAGCTATGATATATACTCTGTACTAGCCACACTCTTTTAGAAACTCAAATTCTGGGACATTTTCCTCACCCTTGTCTCCTGATATCCCTCTGACTCCTACTTCCCAGAGTCCCTTACTGATTCCACTTCTATCTAATGCTGTCAGAGACACTGAGTCAAGGTGGCAGCCTCTCATATTATATCAAGATATCAGGAGGTAGGGTGGGCTTATTTAAACCACCTATGTCTTCCAAAGATTCAGAGGTGTGTTTTCTTGGAGAACCACTGGTTTAATCTGTCCCTTTTTTTGAGATGATTAAGTTGATTCTTTATTCTTCTCTCCTTCCCTTGCTTCCTCTCTCCTCTCCTCCACTTGCCATCTCTTTCTCTCTCATTTTTCTCCTCAATACCTAACTCCCAGTTTCAACTCTCTGCATAACAAAAAGTGCATTTTGCTTTCCTCCCTTCTTTCCTTGTTATCCTCCTTTCTCCCTTCCTTCCCCATATCTATCTAGCTAGCTATTATCTATCATCTTTTTTTGGTACCTCTTCTTGTTGCATTTTAATATGCTTTATACATTTTTATTTGTAGAGACTTGTTCAGAGTATATATGCAGTACTTATCTAGATTGAACTAAATATGCTTACATGTTTACCAAATATAAAGGCATTTACATTTCAACCTTAAAGAAAAGACTATGTAGAAATTAAAAATGGTGTTAGGACTATAAAGGTGTAAGTCTCTGGACAATAAATTCTGACATGTTCAGGTTCTCCACAGTGATTAGATTTTGGGAAGCTTTCTTGCCAATATCACTTCCTAGAAGAGCATTGAAGGCTGGACTGGGGAGGAAACAAAGAAATAAAGAAAAAGCAGTTGTTATAACTTTGGGTAATTATAAAGTGCCAGTGAAAGCTAAGAGGAAGCCTATGAAGTCCCCAGTCATATCCAAAAATTTGCAAAATCCATGAAACTTGAGGACTGCTATTTATCACTGTGTCCTTAGTTCTGCCAAAGTAATAATTACTTACTGGATGCATGCATGAATGAAAAACACTTTTTAAAAATAACTAACAATTATTAAGCACCATGAACAATCTATGTTGCTTAGTGCTTACTGTGTACTATTCCTTTAATATCCATAACACCCTAGGAAGGATATATTATTATTATATCTGTTTTACAGATAAAGATGCTGAAGCTCAGAGCAGTTACACAACTTGTTGACATTGGAAAAATGGAATTGAGTCAGTCTACTTTACTCCCCTACCCCTCACCCACAAAGCAGAATGGCTTTGTGGGTAAATGGCAGGCATCCTGAATTTTCATCTACTGTATTAAGCATCGTACTCCAAGAAGATACATTGGCTGCTGACCATCCAGAATTTGTTTTTACTGCTTTATTATAGTGCCCATAAGTAATAATAGCCATTTAGGGATACTTCAAAACTGTGGTAGCTTATTGAAGTCACCTACCAATAATTAGTTGCCTGATGAAGGTGAGTCTATTCACCCAACTTGATTCTCTGCAGTGGTGAGCCAGCTGTAGGACAGAATCACTTGTCATTCACCAAAGGGATGTATTTAAAACATGCTTTACATGCAATAAAAGGGTAAAACCTTGAAAACATTTTATTTACCAAGGTAGGCGTAAATTAATTTCTTGCAATCATCATTCATTAATATTTAATACAGTTATATGAAGGATACCACTTCATAATTCCCTATACATTCAAGCATTTAATAATGTAGAAACAGCTTATCTTCCTCAAGTCACTGAGACTGGATTTGCAATAACTAGTAATGTTAAATGTATTTTTTAAGAAATCAATAATAAGTAAATGCATAAGCGCTTCCCTCTAGAATGCTTCTGATGCTATTTACAAAATTAAAAAAAAGATGACAGATCCACAAGAGACTTTATAACCATTTCATTACCACCTCCCTAATTGTATATAGTGGAACTGTGTAATCTATTTATTGAAATTGAAATCTTTGGAAGGGATCCTCCCCACAGACATTAACAATAAGCATCTCATGCAATAACATAGTACTTAATGTAATATTAGTATTATATGCACCAGGCCTTAACTGCTCGCTGGTTCTCCCACTGGAATTAAACATTTTTAACTCTCTCTTCTCTGCCTCGGTATTCAATTCTATATCTAATTTACAAGCTGTAAAACACAATATTCACAGATTACAATAAATATAAATAAGTTCTGAGGACATACCTGGTGGTGGCTAGGATGAGAGAGGCTACTTTTGTTAAAGTAAAACAAAAGAAATCTCTGCTTTGTAAAAGAGAAAGTGCTTACAAAGGTCTGAAGATGAAGAAAGTTGTTCTCTTTGATGTTGTATGGCCAAGTAACACAAAAGCATTATTTTGACATCAGGTAATATTTACACCTACAATGGTCTATGGTGAAAATCTAGATATCCCTTCCCAGCTGCCCTTTCTTGAAGAAGTCAGCTTGGAAGTGAAAAAAGCCCTGGACCAGAAGTGGGGAGAGCTGATTTTAGTCTTGAATGTTCTGCAAGATTCTGAATGATTTCAAGCAAGTTACTCAATTCCCCATTAAATAAGTAGGCTGAATTAGACTATCTTAAAGATTCCTTCCTGCTACAAAACTCAAAATCTAGGACTAAGTCTTTCATGTGTGGTATCTAATTTGCAAAGCCCATTCTGAATAGTTTTTCCATTATCCTCTAACTAGTACTTCTAGAACCTCTGAAATTTCCAGCTTTTTTTTCAGTAGCAGAGCAATTATAACATTTGTCTCATGCTGCATAGTTACCTAAACCTTTTTCATACATTATCCCAATTAATCTAAAGCATATAGTGGACAAAAAATACGTGGCTGTGATAAACATTAAAGACAGTACTAAAAGGGCAAAATAATATGAAGCTGCAAATAGCTACTGAATAATGGAAAAGTCTCAAAAGTCAATGAACACTTGCAATTCTCCCATGATTATTTTAACTAAATTATCTGACAAGGGTGTGTGGTTAAGATGGCCTTTTGCAAAATACATGTTTAGCTCCCGTAGGATAACTCAGTAATAACAGTCACAGCATACATACTCTTCCATTATTTATGTTGTATATCTACTAGACATGAAGCTTACAATTGAGACTTTACTTTGTGATTTAGAGCAAGATATGGGCATTTTCATAGATGCCTCTGTCCCTATCAGCCAAAGTATATATTTGACATATATTTTTAGAAAAGTGTCTCATAGCTATTTAACATAAAAAATAAAGTGGAAGTTGGGAGGGGAATTTGTTCAAAGAGGAGTACTAAGGAGCTTCAACTGTAGGTAGTGTTTGTTACACAGGGTGGGGCAAAAGCAGGTTTATAGTTGGTGAGTATTTGAAATACAGAGTTTATTCTTGTATATTCTTGCATTATTATTTATTATTATATCAATTTTTCACAAAATAACTGTAAGTCTACTTTTGCCCTGTTCTATGTTGTTTAAACTGAGTGGTTGGTAAAATAGTGTTTGCCATATTGTTAGTTACATACTTTATCTTAAATGTAAAAGTTAACTTTTAATACTAAAGGTTAAATGCTAGGTTAACCTTTAAAATGAATTCTCTTCACTCAAGTATGTCTTCCTTTTAGAATGCTTAGGAACCAAAGATTAAGAACACAGATATATAATGTGTATTGTATATGTATTTGGGTGTTTGTCCTTAATTTAATTCATTCTTTGATACGAAATGGCGTTTCCTCAAAGTTAAAGCATAACAGTAACTTGGTATCAGTTGAAGACAAATACTACAGAATACATTTGATTTAAATTTGCTAACAGAGTTTTTCGAAGATATGTGTGACTATAGAGCTCACAATTTACAAGTTTTTTTTCCAAATGTAAATTATATTCTTTCAGTAAGTCTTTCCTAAGGTCACTCTTTTAGTCTCATTTTTCTTTTCCCAAAAATAAAAACTACTTTTCACCATTTTCACAGACTTTTGGAAAGCAAGACACTGGCTATAGTGAAAAAGGTAACAATGTTCTTTCCATTTCACCTGCTTTGTCCCCTTTCTCTCACAAAAAGTTGCTCTTTCTCACTACTAAAAAATATTTAATACTGAACTTCTCAAAAAATCAATAAAAGCAAGAGAAATATTGGTTTGGATTATCATTCCTTTAAAAGTTGCTCAGCTCCTTTCAAACCTGCAGGTACTTTATCTTCAATGTGCTTTTACTGTGTCTGCTTTGCTGTATTACTCTTTGCACTGCATTGGTTGACCTTTTTCTGACCTTGTGAAGGAGACCCTTCAGGTGTGGGTCTTTTTTTTTTTTTTTTTTTTTTTTTGACCTGTGTACTGAGGTCATGTTATCTAACAGGTCCACCTCCCTTGCACAAATATCAACTCTCCTGGGAGTATGAACCAGTGCATAATATCAGTTGGAAAGGATGTAGAACTATTTTCCTATTTCATCTGTACTCTGAGATCACTTTAGAAACACTCTCAATAATGAACAAAACAAACAAGCAAAACAGAACCAGATACATGAACACAACAAATAGACCTTCAGTGGACCGAGGGGAGGGGGGAGGGGGGAGGAGGGAGGAGGAGGCAAAAAAGAGGAGCAGTTTAGTCAAGGAACTAGCATGGAAGAACCATGGACATGGACAAGTGGGATTGACTTTGGTGGGGGAGTGGGTGGGTGAGGAAGGGGACAGAGGGGAGTAAAAAGGGGGTGGATGTAATACAACAATTAAATTTAAAAAAAGAAAGAAAGAAAGACTCTCCATTGTTCTGATTCTCGGATTCACAGTGTTATGCTGACCATACCTTGAACCATAACACTCATCAGTACATTCACTGCAGTAAAGGTGGTTTCATCCCCAGGAGGCCACACTCTCTTCAAAGCACCTCTACACATATTTCACTTAGGGTCCATCAACACATGGGACTGGCTCTATCCATGGCTGCAATTTCTAATCCAATTAATTTAAATAAAATATATAACAATTAGTATTATGCTATTTTTTTAGAGGAGAAATTGACCTTAAGGATCTCATATGTTAATAAACTTAGACATAATAATCAAACACATAAAAGTAGCACAATATAATAATAAGTGCTATTAGGTGAGCACTTATTGTGCCAGCAACTTAGCAACAAAACAAAGAGCTACATACAGGGTAAGGCAAAAGTAGGTTTGCAGTTGTGAGTACATGAATCACAGAGGTTATCCTTCATTTATTAATTAATGTATTATTTTCCATATGTATAACTGTAAATCTAATTTTGCTCCACCCTGTATATCTTAGCTCATTTAATTCTACAGAAGCCTTATACGGGCATTATTGTTCAGGGCTAAGACAGCTTTTAAGCTAAGGCCATACAGGACTATAGAAGCAGGATGCAAACCCAGCTCAACCTTCTTCCAAACCCCATAATTTAATGACTATCTTACATGCATTGCACAGCTACCAGGTCAGAGGGTTGAGTAATGGGGAGTTTGGGTCAAAAAAGAAATATGGGCTTTGTAAGTTAATTTTAAACATCTTCGTTGGGTTAATGTTTGTGCTTTTAAATCTTTGGCTAGAGAACCTGCAAATATGATGTTGTATTTATTTGTGTTTCCAAACACTCTATCTCACAACCTAAATAATGAGCCTTCATTTCTTAAATCCAATAACACCGTAGACTAGCCAGATTCCTAGTGGATCCTATTCTTATTTACTTATACCTGCCACTTACTTGTGAACATCATATGTATCAGGGAACATTAAGTTAACTGTCATTTACCCTTACTATCAGTGGCAAGGGTACCTGTCTGGTCTCTTGCTCTCCCAGTAACCTGGCTAAATGCATTTATCAAAGTCCAGACTCTTTGCCCTGAAGGCCAATTGTGGTACTGCAGTCTTTTGCGAGGATGTTCAGATACTCAACTACTGATTTTTACATTCTTATTCTTTAGAAAAACAAACATAATTCAAACATGAAGGGAAAAAAATTGAACAAGTAGCACCACAATTTTATTTGGGTTGTTGACATTGAAAGGCCATCAGCTTAATCACCGTACCTGTTCCTTCTTTTAATTAATTTTAACAAATTCTCAAATATAGTGGTGGTATCAAGACTCACTGATTTAGCCCAAAATAGAAATTCACCAAAACACTTAGTCAAGTAACTAGCATGGATGACCCATGGACATGACAACATGTGGGATTGACTGTGAGAGGGGAAATGGGAAGCGGGGGGCAGGGGAGAGCCGTGGAGGAAAAATGAGATAAAAGAAATACAACAGCAAAATAATAATATTAAAACTTGTGTTGAAATCCAAAACCTCTGGATAAAAATTTAGATATTTTAAAATGATTCTTAATTTTTTAAATGCTCTTGGACCCAAAGGATGGAATGTAACTATTGTAGCAAAATAAGAGACACCATTATATCTAGGAGCTTTGGCTGGTATGTCAAAACTTGCTGTCATTTCAAACACAGATCAAGTTATTTTTTAAAGCAATAGAAACTGACGTTAGTGTTGAATGTTCAGGGTTGCTCTTTAACCCTATAATAATAATAATAATAATAACAATAATAATAATAATAATGAATAATTTGATACTGTCTCCCCAAACTACCTTTATCTAAAGAATATTACTGCAGAAACCATTTCTTATTGGCCGAAAGAAGATAAACTTGAAAAAAGCCAGTGCTTACTTCTTTCCCAAGAGACCACACTTGACTAAGTGTAAGTGAGCATAACTGTGAATTTTCTTACCCAAAGTGACAGGCAACCTGAGAACAGAAGATCTCCATTTCTGAACGTGGCATCCTGGATTTGGATGATTTAACTATATATAAAGGTAGCACTAGGTTGATTTGAAAGATGCATTTTATCAAGTTGTCAGGTTTCCAGGGCCAAGTTGTTTCAGAATCACTTATAAGTAAAGTAGAAAATGATTTGGATTGTAGGAAATTTAAACCTTACTTTCCCAGAGTGTTGTAGCAAATAGCTGAAAAATAGACATGGAATCAAACTCTGATATTAAACTGTCCTGAGTGTGTCCCGCTGGTGGCAAGAGGCTGCATGGCCTAATGGATGGAGAGCAGGAGGCAGAATCAGGGGGCCTAGCAACAGATTTCCACTCAGCAGCAAATCATTGAGTGACCTTGGGAACCTCAGCTGGCCTTGCCACAGAGCGACTGGGGCTCTTGGGTTTGCACCTGTCTCTGCTCACCAATCTACCACCTCTTGGGAGGCTCTGCCAACAGTAATGGGAAACCTCTTGGTACAGGGGCAAGGAAGGAAAGGTTCAGGCCCCAAAGAGAACTACAACCCCACACCCCTCCTTATATTTGTCTCCAGTGGCCAGGATGACAGGCAAGGCCTTTGGGGACAGGGTAGTTCTTGTGCTATTCCCAGACAATTATAATAAATAATTGCCACCATCAGTTCCTAGAAACCATTTGGGGGCTGCTTATCCATCCATAAGCCTAGAAGATAACATTGGCCCTTGTTTGATTCCCAGGGATTCTTTGAGGAGTATTAATTATATACTGGCTATTGAGGGCTTCTTTTAAGGATTCTGATCATCAGCATACTTACATAAATACACATTGAACAATGTCCCTTGGCCCATGCATCATTTCTTTTTCTATTATATGCCCTCTTGGCTACAAAAGGAACATAATGCAGCCTGAATGTTACTTTCATGCTGATAATCTGACTGGTCACAGGACACAAGGGGAAAAATACTTACAGAAATCTCCGTTACCACCTGACAGAAAACATCCAGGCAGTGGGACCTTTGCATCAACATTTCCAGCACTGCCCTGGGATTGCACATAGCAGCATGTGGTAAAAGACCAGTTTCCTATCTTTCAAGAGGGTTTATAACAGCCCCATTCTTTATTAATTCCCAATTCCAATCCTCTCCTGCCAATCGGGAACCACCAAATTTGAAACTCTATCTTCCCTAAGCCCTCACAGCATCTGTACACAAGGAAGGGCTTGAGATTATCCACAAAAGGTTGTCATTCTAATGTTATTCTGTTTATAAGAATCAAATTAATCTAGCCATTTCAGAAGCCATAAATCTGTCTTATCAGACAGTTAGATAGAAAGAGAAGGTATATGGACAGGGTCAAGCATTGTCTCATTTTAAATGCAAGAGCAAAGGATATTGCATGGACACTGGAGAACAGATGATACTTTGTAGGACTCTGTACAACAAACTATGTGAAGCTCAATTTACTTCCTCAGAAGAGTCAAGAGCTACATCAGCTCAAAAGGGACTTGAACTTGTGGTCTCCAGGATTTCTGGGCTATGGAAACTGATGGTAAGATGACTAAGTCATCCCCACCAAGTAATGGACCCCTAGAGAGGATACATGTGATTAGAATGATTTATTGATTAATGCTGACCTCTAAAACTACTTTAGGACAGGCACTGGAAATATAAAACCACTTTTACTGTGTAGTGGCTCAGGCTGTTGTTACTTCAGCTTTGCAAAATGCCACACAAAGCTGGGATCAATCAATGCTAGGCCTTACAGCCTGCTAAACTCCATCAGGAAAAGTACCTGCTAGAAGAGGCAGGAAAAAAAAAAAAAAAAAGAAAACATGTTTAATAGCAAAATAAGCAATACCATTTCAGCATTGCATTTGAGATCATGGAAACTCGGAGGGCAGAGTTCCCACTTCCTGTAGGACTGAAGATTTTTATTATCAGAAAAAAGCTTTTTTGTATTTTCCTGAATAAGGAATCTTCCCTCAATTCTATAAATTACCTCATATATTTTTTCAAAAGGTTTCCTGATAAGATTTTGCTATGAAATCCCCTGTAAATATGTGGCTGAATAGACTCAACTTTAACATCAGCTAATGAACAGAGGGTCCATAATTATTCATACACAGCAAGCCCACATCTGTCCAGAGATAAGACAACTTGCTTGAGCAATGGAGAGAAATAGTAAAGGAACAAAGCAAAAATATCACAATCTATAGACACCAACTCAAGAATGCCTAGCAGAGCCTGATTCTCCTACACCCCTCTGTCCTCAGGGTCCCCTTCATCTTCAACTTCTCTACTAGTGCTTCCTCCTAGCTGCAGTCTCTACTATAAAAAACAAGCCCCCCATTCTTCCCCAGGAATACCTTCCACTCATTTCCATTTTTACTAGCATATTCTTAGATGTTATCATTCTCAGTATCTGCATTCTTTCTAATCACTACTCATTTCCATCATTCAAGATGACCAATCTCCACTTTGATAAAGCAGGATCTTTGGTGTCCAATGCATGGTTGGAATGTCAGGTCTGCATTTCAACAGTTATGTTCAAGTAAGCAAGGTACTTAGCCTCTTTATGTGTTCTCCTTTGTAAATGAATGGGATGAAAACAGTACTCCCTAACAGAGTTAATGATGTGTCTCTAGAAAGCATTCAAAAAGTGATTATTGTCATCATCATCATCATCATCATAGCTAACACAATTCTTGGGGAAAGTGTCTAAGCCAATATTAACCAAAGAAACAGAAGCTGGAGCAAGAAAATGCCTGTGCTAGAGGTAAGACAGTTGAGAGGAGAAATATGGTGCACTGAGACCATTCAGTGAACAGGGGGTAAAGTGTACGCAGAGACCAGGACAGAGTCAGGAGGGGAACTAGCTTCTAAATGCTTCAGACATGGTCTCATTGTCTAAGTTTTTTTTTTTTTTTTTTTTTTTTTTTAAGATTTTATTTATTATTTTTATAGAAAGGGGAAAGGAGAGAGGCAGACAGGGAAAGAGCCATCAATGCATGGCTGCCCTTCACCTGTCTCCAGCCACAGACCCAGCTGGAGACCTGGCTTGCAACCCGATTATGTTGCCCTGGCCGGGACCTTATCCACTGTGTCACCAGCCAGGGCTCTCGTTATCTAGTTCTTAAGGAGATTCAACCTGTCCTTGAAGGTACCTATATAGAAGGAAGAGGTGGACCACACTAGCCAAGATGAAAACTTCAACCTGTTCTGTGCCAACCTTTCTGTCGATGGGCAGCTGTGAAATGGTCCTTTAGTCTCTGGAAGTTCATGCTTTGGTGAAAGTGATTAAAAGAGTATAATTGGAAGTGGTGCCTGGGGAAAGGAGTAATGACTCCTTTGGAAAACATTTGAAATACTTAAAAACTGCTTTTGAAGATTTGAGGTGTGTGCATGTGAATATGTGTGACTTACTGTATAGAGTAGGGTGCACATTTTCATTTATTCTGGGTGTGTGAGGCTTATGTGGTAAATAAGTCCTATTAAAATGAAATACACATTTGGCAATTATATAATTAAACAGTGGGGTACAAATTAGGCAATTGTAGACAACCTACAGCCCAAGATATCTGTTTGTACTTCAGTTTGAGAGATCATTAATTTATTTCCATTTTAATTTCCAGAGCATCTCATGTTCCCCTAGTGACTCAGGACTTCCCACCTTTTCACACTGCTATATAAAGAGTGGGGGGGGGGGGACAGAAATGCAAAAACATCAGAGCATTTTTCAACGGGAGAGAAAAGAGAAGGCAAGTAGAGGGAACTGAGTTCTGGGGAGACACAGCTAAATCAGTTTGGGGTGTTTACCCATTCATTTCAAAGTATGTTTCATACAATTAATTTTTAACAAATGAGAACTTGTCTCCCTGTTCATTTTTTTATTAGCTTACAAGCAACCTTAGTTCACACATAGGTTAAGTTTGTATTTTTCAAAACATTTGTGTTCTATGCATGCAGGTCTAAAAGTGCATATATTGTTTCTTACAATTAAATATACATACATATGTGCTACCCTTGCAGTAGGATTTACTTGATTTGTTACATTTAGTTTTCCTGAAATCTTTATCAAACAGGAAAATACTTACAACCTAAATATCATTTTTAATCATTTAGAAAGTAATATAGGCCCTGGCAGGTGGCACAGTGGATAAGGTCCTGGCCTGCAAACCCAAAGGTTGCTGGTTTGATTCCCAGCCAGGGCACATAACCAGGTTGCAAGCCAGGTCTCTAGTCAGGTTGCTGGCTGGAGGCAGGTGAAAGACCACCATACACTGATGTTTCTCTCCCTCTCTGCCTCTCTCCCCTCTCTCTAATAAATAATAAATAAAATCTTTAAAAAAATTTTTTTTTAAAGAAAGTAATATATTCTTATTGCAGAAAATTTGGAAAGTACAAATGAATATAAAGAAGTTAATAAAACCTATTCAAAATCCCATCACTCAGATAAAATAATGTTTTAATATACATTCTTCCATGCATTTTTTCTATGTGTGTATACAAACACATAAAGAAATACATGAAAATGGGTTTACATAGTCATATTCTTATTTGTATCTAGTGTTTTGTAAATGAATTTTTAATGCTATATGTTTTTTAAAAACATTCCAGCTATTGAATTTTTTATAGAATTACTTTAAGTGACATTAATAAATAATTTGGGGCATAGAGAGCAGCCTGGTAGAAAGAAAGATTCCTTGCCTAGGAATAGTCTGCTCTGCCACTAACATGCTATGTGACCTTGGGCAAGTCACTGTACTTCTTTGAATACCAGTTTCTTGTGCTTTGATTGAGAATTATAAATAATATCTGCTAATCCATCACCACCACCTTCATGGAGGACGTTCCTGACCTGAATTACCAGCCTTCCACAGTACCTTAGGGAGCAAGGGTGGGGGGTGGAGTTTCCTCTTGCAGACTGGCTGTATCTCTTCCTGCCCACTGCTAGGCACATCCCTTCTTTTCTCCCTTAAGTGTTACTCCTACCCTCAAATGTATGAAAGATTATAATTTTGATTTGGTGTATTCACTGTACCCTCACTACATTGTGTCTTTGCTGCTTCCATTGTAAAAAACACATAGCTCTCTGGATAATACCTATCAGCAGCACATGTTTACTCTTACAAACCCTTTGCTTGAACTGGCCCCCATGGACCCTGCCAGCCTCATTCCTCACTCAGTTTCCTGCCCTCCGGTTCCTTTCAGTTCCTCAAACTCTGCAACCTCTGGGCATTGGCACCTACTGTTTGACCAGTCTGCTATATATATATTCAGCATTCTGCTGTTACCAGCAGTCCCCATATCTCCAAAAGCAGTTCATCCTTCAGGGAAAGCTAATAACATCCATCCTACAGCCCTCCTTCTTCCTGTGAGTTAATTAGATCACAATTTCTTGCGCTTCCCATCCCATAATATTGCTGTATGTGTGTGTGTATGTGTGGTTTTTTGATAAATATTTATCTTTCCCTTTAGACTCTAAGTTCCATGTAAGCATAATTGGTTCATAATTGTATCTCTATTGCCTAGTGCATTTCTTGCACATACATACTTGTTTTAAAAAATGAATGAATTTTATCTTTGTCTATTTCCTCCTCCAAATATTTTAAATTTCACTTTGCTTTGAGCTATCTCTGTTAAGGTAAACTTTCTTATGTCCTTTTTGGATCCAGGCAGAGAAAAGTAAATAAAATAAAAACAAATACAGGAGGAGTTGTTATTTTTCTCTCTCTTAAAGAAAACATAAAATGGGGTGGTTGGGGCAGGGAAGAGCAGTGAGAAAAAAATGGGACAACTGTAATACAACAACAATAAATTAATTTTTTTAAAGTAAAAAAAATAAATAAATAAATCATCCACAACCCCACCCATTTTAAAATATATACAGTACCTCCTGAGGAAGGGGTAGGAGATAGGTAACAGCCAAGCAGAGAGCTCAGCTCTTACCCTGTGCTTCCAGTAAACACTGACCAATGAGGTCAAAATGCTCCAGACCCAACAAATCCAAGATGGCAGAGGAGTATGTGGATCTCCACCAATCCACTACCAAGATCAATCTGCAACTACAAGTTAATTGGGGAAAAATTATCAGGAATAACCAACAGAACACCAGCAGGAGAGAAGCATTATAACCATGAACAGAACAGAAGAAGCCGGTTCATCACAACGTGACTGGTTGGAGGTGCAAAGAAATCTGGCTGGGTTCCTATGGGCAGAAGCTGAAGGGACAGAGCTAGGGTTTCCACCTAAGATGGGTGGGGTCTAAATCCCCAGCTGGGCCTCCCAGCCTATAGCAACAAAGCTGAGAGTAAAACAGTATCCAGCTGTTAAAAACAAAAAGCCATGGGGTTTGCTAGCCTGAGACAGCTAGAGACAGAGATTTATTAAAGCGGCCACCCATGAAAATACATAGGAACCAACTTGCCCTTGTCTCCAGCAGAGGGAGGGCAGAGTGGGATAGAGACACTTAAGAAGAGTTTGGAGCTGTGGTTTTGAGGAGAGAAATGAAGGAGCAGCCAACAGGATCCCTGTCCCGACTAATCCCTAACACTGCAGGCAGACTACTCCAAGCAGGGGGAGCCTGAGAGGAAGTCATAGCCCCAATCATAGGAAACAAGCTGCCTTGCCCAGCTGTGCCTAAACCTAATAGCTAATCACAGATTGGTTTGGTAAAAAACGGACTTAATCAGCTCTACCCAGTGGTGCTTAGGGCCAGATCACTGATTACAGATAGACAGGATTAACACTGAATTAATCTGCCAAGCAGTGCCCACACCTGACAGCTGATCACATATTAATTCAATTAAAAACTGAAGGGCAAAGACAAATACGGTGGATCTCTGGTAGGCTCCAACAGGCTAACTAGGCCCAGACTGGAACATGATCTGACTTCACCAGAAGTGGATATAGGAAGTAAAGAAAGTGTACCTCTACATGACAGAAAGTCATACCACAAAGACAGGAAGTCAAAGCAGCCCATTCTAAGAAGCAGGAACAAACAAGAAGAGTCTCCTAAAATGGGGAGACAAAGAAACAAACCCCCATCAAAAGGAAAAAAGGAATCCCCCCCAAAAATGTGAAATGAAATAGAGGCAAGAAAACTCTCAGACATGGAATTCAAAATAGTGATGATAGAGAACCTCAGAGAGCTCAATGAGCTCAAGGAAAAGTACAAACAACTCCAGGAGAACTATAAAGAACTACAGGGGAGCCCTGGCTGGTGGCACAGTGGATAAGGCACCAGTCTGCGAACCCAAAAGCCACTGGTTTGATTCCCAGCCAGGGCACACATAACCAGGTTGCAAGCCAGGTCTCCAGCCAGGTCTCCAGCCAGGTCCGTAGCTGGAGGTAGGTAAAAGGCAACCATACATTGATGTCTTTCTCACTCTCTGCCTCTCTCCCTTCCCCTCTCTCTGAAAATATTAAAAATTAAATCTTAAAAGAAAAAGAAAGAACTAAAGGGAAGCTACAAGGAGCTTACTGTGAACTACACACCAGCATTAACAAGGATATAGAAACTATCAATGAAGAATACAACTTCTGAATTGAAAAGCACAGTAGAAGAAATCAAAAGCAGGCTAGAGGAAGCAGAGAAATAGACCAGCAAGTTGGAGGACAATGTAGAAAAAAAATTCCCAGTGGGGGCTTTGATAAGGGTATCAGCTGATTTCTCAACAGAAACAGTACAGGACAGTAGGAAATGGTAAAAAATATTCTAAGCACTGAAAAACAAAGGACTACAACCAAGACTACTCTATCCAGCGAGGCTTTCATTCAATTTGGAAGATGAAATAAGGAGTTTCCTAAACAAAATAAGGCTAACAAACTACATCTCTACCAAACCAGCATTTCAAGAGATGCTAATAAGTAGACTTTTAAAAATATGAAGAAACTGCCCTGGCTGGTAGCACAGTTGATAAGGCGCCAGCCTGCAAATTCAAAGGTTGCTGGTTCCAATCCCCAGCTAGGGCACATAACCAGGTTGCAAGCCAGATCTCCAGTCAGGTCGCTGGCTGGAGGCAGGTGAAAGGTAACCATACATTGATGTTTCTCTACCTCTCTGCCTCTCTCCCTTCCTCCCTTTCTGGAAATAATAAATAAAATCTTTTTTAAAAAAAGATAAAGAAACATAGACAGAGAAGAACACAGGTACCAAGGGGGAAAATGTGAATGAATAGGTACCTATCAATAATAACCATGAATTTAATGATTAAATGCACCAGTAAAAAAACATAGGGTAGCTGAATAGATACAAAAACATGACCCACATACATGCTGTCTACAAGAGACCCTCCTCAGAACAAAAGATTGACACAGACTGAAAGTGAAGGGATGGATAAAAATATTTCAAGCAAACAAATATGAAAAAAAAAACCTGGAGTAGGAATATTTATATCAGACAAAATAAATGTTACAACAAAGGCCATAAAAAGAGACAAAGAAGGACATTTCATAATACTTAAGGGAACAATCCATCAAGAAAATATAACCCTTATAAATGTATTTGCACCCAATGCAGGTGCACCCAAATATATAAGGAAAATTTTTGAGGACTTCAAGAAAGATATTGACAGCAAAACACTCATAGTAGGGGACTTTAATACCCCATTATCAACAAGGGACAGATCTTCCCAGCAAAAAAAACACCAATGGGCAATACCTTTGAACAATACTCTGGATCAAATGCACATAGTTGATATATACAGAAGTTTTCAATCCAGAGAAGCAAAATACATGTTCTTTTCAAATACACATGGAACATTCTCAAAGATAGACCACATGGTAGGGCACAAAACAAGCCTCCACAGATTTAAGAAAATTGAAGTCATAACAAGCATCTTTTCAGATCACAACAGCTTGAAACTAGAAACCAACCTCAAGGGAAAAATAAAACCAAAATATACAAATACATGGAGACTGAATAACATGCTATTAAATAATGAATGGGTTAACAATGAGATCAAGGAAAAAAATCAAAAAGTTTCTGGAAACAAAAGAAAATGAACACACAACAGACCAAAACCTATGGGACACAGTGAAAGCTGACCTGAGAGGGAAGTTGATAGTAATACAGGCCTAGCTGAAAAGAATAGAAGAATCTCAAATAAACAACCTAACCATAAAGATACAAGAACTAGAGGAACAACAACAAAGCCCAGAGCAAGTAGAACGAAGGAAATAATCAAGATTGGAGCAAAATTAAATTATATAGAGACTAAAAGAACAATTCAAAGAATCAATAAAATCAATAAATCCAGGAGCTGGCTCTTTGAAAAGACAAAGAAAATCACAAGCCTTTAACCAGACTCATCAAGAAAAATGAGAAAGGACCCAAAAATAAATATTTTTGATATTTATTATAAAATCAGAAATGAAAGAAGAGAAGTCACAACCAATACCATAGATATACAAAGGATTATTTAAAAGTACTACAAGCAACTATATGACAAGAAACTTGACAACCTGGGTGAAATGGATGAATTTCTGGAAACCCATAATCTTTCAAAACTGAATCAAGAAGCAGCAGAAAGTCTGAATAGACCAATAACAACTAGTGAAATTGAAGCAGTAATCAATGAACTCCAATATTTCTTCTAGGGCAAGGGAAATAAAGCAACAAGTAAACAAATAGGACTACATCAAACTGATAAATTTCTGCTTAGCTATAGAAATATACACAAAATGAAAAGGGAACCAACCGTATGGGAATACATATTTACCAACGATACCTCAGACAAGTGTTTCATCTCCAAAATATGTAAAGAAGTTACATGACTCAAGGCAAGGGAGACAGCCAATTAAAAAATGGGCAAAGGACCTGAACAGACATTTCTCTGAGGACATACAATGGGCCATAGGCATATGAAAGACTGCTCAATATTATTAACTATCAGAGAGATGCAAATTAAAACCACAATGTGATACCACCTCACACCAGTCAGAATAACCAACATTAACAAATCAACAAGCAAGTGCTGGCGAGGATGTTGAGAAAAGGGAACTCTTTTGCATTGTTGGTGAGGATGCAGACTTGTGCAGCCACCATGGAAAACAGTATGGAATTCCCTTAAAAAACTAAAAATAGAACTGCATTTTGATCCAATGATTCCAGTGCTAGGATTATACACAAAGAACCCTGAAACACCAATTTAGAAGAACCTATGCAACCGTATGTTCATGGCAGCACTATTTACAATAGCTAAGTGCTGGAAACAACCTAAGTGCCCATCAGTGGATGAATGGATCAAAAGTTTTGGTACATTTACACAATGGAATACTAGGCAGCTGAAAGAAAGAATGAACTCCTACTTTTTTGTGACAACATGAATGGAACTGGAGAGTATTATGCCTAGTGGAATAAGCCATGCAGTAAAAGACAAATACCATATGATGTTACCTAACACAGGACACTAATGAACAAAATAAACAAACAAGCAAGCAAAATACAACCAGAGGCATGTAAACAAGGAGCAGACTTTCAGTGTGCAGAGGAGAGGGGAGAGGGAGAGAAAGAAGCAAAGGGGAACAGTTTAGTTAAGGAACTAGAATAAATGACCCATGGACAACATGTAAGGATTGACTGAGGGAGAGGGGATGGGGAGGGTAGAGCAGGGGAAAGAAATAGGGAATAGGTGACATAAATGTAATACAACAATTAATTAATTTAAAAAATGTTCCAAGTCTAACTGATTACCCTGCAGCCACAGTGAGAATCTCCCAGAGCTAATAAAACACTTGAAAAACCTGTTCAAAGTCATTCTACTTGCATAGGGACCTGTTAAAACCATTTCCAGATAGCAAAAGGAAAGCTGTAATTCAGGTGGGTCCACTCTATACATTTGCAAATAGGGCCAACAAATTCACTGAAGCTGTACCTTTCTGCTTGAGTCAGTTTTACTTGACTGCATATAATAAATTACATATGCTGGTCAAAACTGTGTAATAAGGTTCTGTGTCTGTGTGTCCATCTCTCTCTCTCTCTCCCTCTCTCTCTCATATATGTCATATCCCCACCAATTCCAAGTATGGTTTACAGTGACAATATAATTGTTGTTCAAGCCTGTACTTATGTAAGTATAATACCTTGTCTCATTGTAGATTTCTCAATGAACATGTTGATCGTCAACTTGGGGAGGGGATAAATTGTTTGTTTTGATATTTATTAAATCTTGAAAATAACATTATGGAGTGGTAAAACAGGCTTATTGTTTTTATTTTCCCCTGGAATATTAGATTTAAGAGGATAGAGACCACCAAAGAAGGTGCAGCTGGGAAACTGGCCTGGAATGTGCACCATAAGTGAGCAAATGTGTTGCTATGTGAAAGAATCAAGGCTTTGTTCCATAAAGCCCTTAATGTCTTGCTTTTAAGTAAATAATGGCCAGACCGCCAGCCTCCATTAGAGAGGAGGCCCTGACAGGCCAAGGAAGAAGCAAGCAGAACCCCCAAATCTTCAAGATGTCCAGCGCTGTAGAAGAAAAAAAAATATCCTTGGATAATTCTAAAGGGGTTTGTTCTAATAATCACACCAGATGAGTTTTGCCTAAGGTGTCTCATGTAAAAAGTAAGCATTTAGAAAGACGGTAATTTCCATGAGAAACTCACAAAGGTGCCATCTGACCAGATAAATTATGAGGTAATAATTCACACTCCAAAGTCACTTAACTTACAAATATGTTTTTAAACAGCAACTTCCCAAATAAGCTAGTTATTTATTCAGAGTGATAGTTAGGGTATGGATAGAGGATGAAATGGTGGTAGAATAAATCTAAGAAAAACAAAAAAATGTCATAGCTGACTCAAAAGTTATCAACAATCAAAATAGAGCTTTGAAGAAATTATAATGCATATCAAAGAAAATACTCTATTTTGAAATCATTAGATTTACCCATAGTTTTTCAGAAATAATTACTCAATAGAAGAAACTTTTTCTTCCAGGCCAGTACTTTGATTCCTAACATGTGGTGGTAAAATGTAGGTAATCCCTATTGAAAATGAGCTTTTTCACATATTTTTCCTATCACTTAATTCAGAAGCATTAAGAATATATGATGGTTTCCTTTTCATTTATTTTAAATTGAATTTATTGGGGTGATATTGGTTAATACAATTATATAGAAATCAGGTACACAATTCTATCATACATCATCTGAATATTGGTTTTGGGTGTTTACCACCCAAAATTAAGTCTCCTGCCATCACTTGGGCAATTCCTCAATAGCAGAGGCCAAGTCATGTTCAATTTTGTGTTCTCAGTGCCTCACACCTGGTAATTACTAAATAAACATTCAAAGAAGAGAGGGAAGAAAGAAAACAAGAACAAAAAACTTCTTCATTAGCCCACATGTAGATTTTGGCAGTTCCTTTATGATCTTAAACTTCATACTGAAAACTAACTTGGAAACCATTGAGGTCTGAGTGCATCATACCCTCATCTCATGCACACCTCTACAACAAAGCTATTTCATATCTTGAGACTTTCTTCAGAAAAGAAAATACACTAGAAAGAATGCGAGTGAGGACAGAGATTTGTTTTGTTTTGTTTTGTTCAATGCTATATATCCAGCATTTAGAACAATGCTAGATACATACAACAATTCAGTAAAAATCCATTTAATTAATGAATTATTATTTTAACTAAATATATGTCAAATAAATGTGTGTGCTTTTTAAAGTCTAAACATGTTTATATGTTTTTAAGTATATACAAAAGCATAGGACACATGGAAGATTACATGCACAACTACCAACATTCATTAGCTCAAGGGCTGAATTAGAGGAAAGGAGCTGGAGCTGATAGCTATTTAAGGGTTTTTTCCTATATGAGGAGAAGAAAGAGGTGATCAAGTAGAGTACTTCAACTGAAAAATGTAAAATTCTCTGTGGGACAGGATTAGATGTCTCAGTGTAGCTCTGATAGCCAAGAGTTTTATGATTCAATGAAAAATGTCAATAAGGAAACAACATCAAGGGCATATAAAGTGTCATGGAAAACCTAATGTCATTATATAAACTTTATTAAGAAATATTTTCATTTATTTCTAAAAAGTATTCCCTATCTTTTTTCATTAGTTACCAGAGTGAATTCTTTTTCTTTCTTTAAAACAGACAGTAGCTAAATGCAAAGGGACATCTCCAAGCCTGTATACGTTTTTTAGCAGTTCATTACCCACCTCTTCTGCCCTACACATAGTATAGCAAATGACATGAGCAGTCTCTTCTACTGGTTCTACAGAATGTTCTGAAAAGCATGAACAGAACGCTAGTTCTCTGCAAAGGCAGAGTTCAAGCTGCTGGCCATTGGGGCAGGCCCCAAGCCTCTAGCTCATACCATTGACTTTCATAAAAAAGAATAAAAAACTGAACCACACATCGTAAGGCACTGGTATTTTATTAAGACAGTGAGATTTGGTTTGGTGACAACATTTTAAATACTTTCTTCAGTCTTATTTTATGATATTCCAAAAGTTCTATCTATAAGTATGTTTTTCTAACAATTCAAATATTCATTATAATTATTATTGATAATTTATTGTGAGCCTAAGATGGAATTTAAGACCATTAACCCTGGTCAAGTGGTTCAGTTGGCTGGAGTGTTGTCCCATACACTAAACAGTTGTGGGTTGCAGGTTCAATCCCCAGTCAGGGCATATACCTAGGTTTTGGTTTGATCCCCAGTTGGGGTGTGTCTGGGAAGCAACCAATCAATTGTTCTTTCTTTCTCTCCCCCGCCCCACCCCTCTCTCCCTCTCTCATGCCTTCCTTTCCTCTCCCCCTCCCTTCCTCTCTTTCTAAAATCAATAAAAACATATCCTTGAGTGAGAATTAAAAACATATTTTTAAAAAGACCACAGTAAGCCCTGGCTGGTGGCTCAGCGGATAGGTGCCGGCCTGTGAACCCAAAGGTTGTTGGTTCGATGCCCAGCCAGGACTGTAGCTGGAGGCATGTAAAAGGCAACCATACACTGATGTTTCTTTCCCTCTCTGCCTTTCTCCCTTCCCCTCTCTCTAAAAATAATAAATAAAATCTTTACAAATAAAATTAAAAAGACCACAGCATTTCATTTTTACTTGCAGTATTAGGGTACATGCTTTTAGAACTGAGGGATGAGTCAATGACAGAACTATATAGCACTAAAGATCTCTGGAGTTCTGTTTAAGACATATGAAGAATGTGATAGTCATAAGTGGAAAAAAAAAAAAAAAAAAAGAATGTGATAAGACCTTTCCTTGTCCTACATCCTAAACTGCAAGGAAACTCCAGATGTCTGGGTGTGAGTTGGGATTTGGGAAAATCCTAAGAATGGGGTAAAACTTTGTCTGGAGAGGGAGGGACAGCCCATTTCCCCCAAACTCCCTCCAACTGCTTTCTGATACCTGAAATCCCAACCAAGTTACTCTAGTCAGACCTCATTGCTCATTAAGCTAGAACTATTTCTGAGAAAGGAGATATTTGGTGGTAATAGTGCAGCTTACATGTGCTTTAATTCTTTCCTGGTGAAAGGAAAAAAAAAAAAAAAAGAGCATGAGGCCAGGTGCACCTAATAGAGGAACACAGTCTCTTGAATGTTTGACCTAACAGTCAAAGCTTCTGATGTGAATTAGGTCAGACCACCTGGTGGCCCAGAAAGCCCTTAGAATAACCCGTGACTTTAACACTGGCCAAAGGAAATGAAGAAGTGTCTGGAGAAGGGATGCAGATATTATTCCAGACCGTGGCATGCACACATGGCCTGCAGCAGTCCTGTAGCTGGGCTCCTGACCTCTCCTCCAGAACACCAGCCCTTCTCTGCAAACTTGCACAAGCCTCCAATGACTACCCACTGAACTGTAGATAAATTTCAAACTCCTGAGTAAGGCTTACTTTGTTTTTCACTATCCTTCCACCTTCCTTCCTATGGTCAGCAAATAATGGTTTCTCAAAGGTAGACACTGCCTAATCCTTGGAACCTGTGAATGTCATCTTATATGGCAAAAGGGTCTTTGCAGAGAGAATTAAGGCTCCCAAGTTAGGGAGACTATCCTGGATTATCTAGGTGGGCCCTAAAGGCAATCACAAGTGTTTGTAAAAGAGAGAAGCTAAGGGAGATTTGACCACACAGAGAGGAAGAAATATGATCACAGGAGCAGAGATTAAAGTCATGTGGCCAAAAACCAAGGAATGCCAGCAGCCACAAAAAGCTGGATAAGGAAAGAAACAGATTCTCCCCCAGAACCACCAATGGGAATGCAGGCCTGCTGACACTGATTTCAGACTTTTGTCCTCTAGAACTATGAGAGAATAAATTTATGTTGTTTTAAGCTACCTTGCTTGTGACTTTTTTAGAGCAACCACAGGTTGCAATCCCTCCCTCATGTTCCCCACCCACAACTTCCCTAGGTGAGTCTAAGTGGTATCAAACCTGAAAACTATAGATTTAAAGAAAATATTGACAGCCCTGGCTGGTGGCTCAGTGGATAAGGTGCTGGCCTGAGAACCCAAAGGTTGCTGGTTCAATTCCCCAGCCAGGGCACATAACCAGGTTGCAAGCCAGGTCTCCAGTCAGGTCCATAGCTGGAGGCAGGTGAAAGGCAACCATACATTGATGTCTCTCCCCTTCTCTGCCTCTCTTCCTCCCCCTCTCTCTAAAAATAATAAATAAAATATTTTTTAAAATCTACAAGCCCACCATCCCAGAAGTAATCACTACTAACAATTTGATATATCTTATGTTATTTTGCATGTGTACATATCGAATGAAGATGGGATTGTACAGTAAGTATATAGAATCCTACTTAAAAATTTTTTTAGTGATTGGTGTTTTGAGATGGAGAGAGGAAGAAAGAAAGAGGAGAGAGAGGAAAGAACATCCATTTGTTATTCCATTTATTTATATACTCATTGGTTGTTTCTTGACCTAGGATCGAACCCATAACCTTGTTGTATCAGTATGATGCTCTAAACAACTGAGCTGCCCAGCTGGGGTTATGGAATCCTTTTTTCAGTTAACATAGTAAATGGTATTTAGTCTATTCAAATCACATTTTAATAGTTTAAAACATTCCAATTTATGAAAGTGCCATGGTTTATTTGACATATTTCTTGTTGAAGGTTATTTCAACTGTTTTGAACTTCAATGCTGCTGTTATTAACAATGTTGCAAAGAACAATCTCCAGTGTTAACTGATCTTTACCTCTACTCACCTCTAAAATTCTTTCATGAAGAATCAATGGATCAAATACTTTTATTCTGATATATAAAATTGCATATTTTAAAAGCATTTGAGAATTGCTTTCTTAAAAAGTTTGTTCCAAAGTGTACTAAACTTATTTACACCCCAGCTACATTATACTTCTTTCTTTCAACATATCGAGTTCTTTCTAGTCCAGGACTTTGGCACACTGTCTGGAACCTTAACTTATTCTAGGATCTGTCTCCAAGGTTGTCTGCAACTGTTCTTTGATTTGACCTTTATTTCTCAAAACAGGACCATTCTGTTACAGTGTTTATACCATTATAACACATTTGAGTATCTAGTTAGGTCAAGTCATACTCCATTATACCTGTCATCTACTTTTCAAAAATTTTATTTACAATTTTTAAATTCTTTTATATTTACAAGACAGCCAGATAATCCATTTAAGTTTTTATTGGAATTATAAAAAAATTCTAATTAGATGAAAATATCATTTTATTTTACAGTATTTCCATCCAAAAATGCAATATGCACTTCCATTCATTCACATTTTTATATTGCTTAATAAAATTTTGTAGTTTTCTTCATATAGATGTCATACATTTCTTGATAATTCATAGTTTTAGTTATCATTATATCTTCTAACATATTTATTGCTGTTATATAGAAGTGTCACTGATCCTTGTGTAGTTATCCTGCAGCCATTCACTTTTGATAAACTTACTTATTAATTCAAAACATTATTTAGCTGTTGCCCTGGATTTCCTAGATGTGTCTAATCATGCTGTCATCATATAACCATAATTTTTATCTCCCTTTCTATAGTTATTCTTCTTATTTTCATGGTTTATTGTATTTCCCTGAACTTTCAGACAACGCTAAATAACAATGGTGACAGTAAGAATTCATCTCTTGTCTCAGGTTTAAATGAAAATGCCTCCACTGTCTTACCATGAAGTATGGTGTCGGCTTTTGGTTTCAAGTACCCTTTATTAGATTAAGGAAAGATCCTTCTATTCTTAGTGTTCCAAAGAATTTTTTACCAGGTATAGATATTTAATTTTATTGAAGACCTTTTCAGCATCTACATTCTTATAATTAGTGGAGTTATTGATTTAATGCATTATATTAATGCATTAAACTATTATAATCCTGAGAAAAGTATAGATGCGTATCCTTTTAATGTACTGTATAATGTACATTCCTGGTCCTTTACTTACATTTTCCTATCTTTACTTATATGTATAATTGGTCTGTTATCCCCTGCATGTGTGTTATCAGAGTCTGACACTATGGTTTATAAAAAGTAAACTTCACACAGGCCAGGATTTTTTCTGTTTTGTTCATTGCTTAGGACAGTGCCTGGTAAGTACTTAATAAATATTTCTTAAGTTAATACAACATATTTAGTATTTTAACATTCTTGAATTCATGTCCATAATTGTTGTCCCATAAAATTATCTACTTTATCACTTTTCAAATTTCTGGGCATGGGTTTTTTTGTGTACTTATGAGGCTTGATTGGTTTCTTCAAGATCTGTTGACTAGATTTTATTATTTTCCCATTTCTTTTTAGTTTTATAAATTTAATCAAGCTATAAATTCCTTTCATTGTCTTCTTCACAACTTAAGGTTATTGCCTAGTTACTTTATTTTTATTCATTCTTTTTGTGTGAAAAATTATGAAATTAAGGACTCACTTTTGATTAAAACCTTGCCCATATTCCGTAAGTTGGTAGTTTAATGCAATTATAAATCAGATTCACGAAGCTTTTTTTTTTTTTAAGGCAAACAGAACTCACCAAGGACCTATTGGAATAGGACCCAGGTATATGTATTTTGGCAGTGCTTCATGGATGATCCTGACTCACAGTTCTACTGTGCTTGGATCTAGGGCTTGGGATTAGGTAGAGGACAATGGCTAGTGACTAAAACATGGCACATAGGTTTAAGCATTAAGTGGAAGGGTTTGGGCTGTGTGCTTTACTATAGATACAAGCATCATCAAAAGTTTGTAGCAGAGTTAAAGTTTAGATTCAATCAGTTCTTTAAGAATAACTTTGAAAATATAAAAGATAGAAAAAAAAAAAAAAGGAGAAAGAGGAAATGTCATTGGCATCATCACTATCACCATTATCATCACCATGATCTGTGGGGCCTTATAATAAAGGTTCTTAGCAGCATTAGCATCACCTGGGGAAGTTAAAAAGTAAAGTATTAGGCCCTGCTCCAGATCAGGGGCATTGGGGGGGAAGCTCAGCAATTTGTGTTTTCAATTCATATTTCAGCAGATGATTCTCATGTTTGTTAAAGAACCACTGCTTTATAGTCATTTGTTGTACTTATTATTTAATAAAGGATATGGTATTTTATCTGTCCACAATAACATAAAAATATATTCATTCACTTCAAAAATATTTATTATTTTCTGTATGCTATCTTCTCAATGATGCCACATAGAGCTTATATTGTGTGCACATTCTACTCTATGTGAATATCACCTGCTGGAGTTGTACAATGCATGGCATTATCTACCAAACCATAGGCTATTAGTCCATCCCATCTATGCATTAGTCTGAGATTAGGTTGGACCATGCTATTGTACTCATAGAGTATGCATTCCATTTGGGGAGACACATTCTATTTAGGGAGACAATTAAATACATAAGATGATTATAGACTGTGGAAGTGCTTTGAAGAAACTAAACAGGCTGCCCAAGGGAGAAAAATATTTCATGTTCAAATCCTTGCATATATTAACCCACAATCATTTTGAAACATACTAAGGAGATATCCTCCTTTCAAACATATCCCATCCCATTCATTGCAGGCACTGACACAGCCCTACTCCCTCCTATAAAGCACTTCAGAAATCACAGCAATTGATGTGGGTCCTTGTAGCAAACCATGCACACAGGCTACACACAGCAGCTCACTTGGTCTGCCAGGACATTCTCTTGTTAGTCATATGTGTGCTCTGGCAGATGGAGTCCCCAAAACAGCTGATAATAATGCTCAGAAGCAAAAGCAGAACAATATGGCCTTGTTCTCCTGGCCACAGTAGTTTGCAACATTATCTGACTGCATGCAAATGGAAAATACTTTCAGAATTTTCCGTCATCAAGCAGATTCCTGTTCATAGGCAGAGATGTAGAATACAGCATAATGTGGTATTTTATGAACTGGGTTGACTTGTTTCATTTTCCACAGGAAACTTCTATCAAAGAGGAAATCTCCATATTGTTGAGAAATGTACCTTGAGTGTAACACATCTAAAAATGTAAATAAGCTTCTAGTTCCCTCTTTCATGTCACCAATGGAAGAAAAGTCAAGGTCATGAAAATGTGTTCCAGACTCAGGCATGGTGACTAGAGAAAACAAAAATTGCATTTCAAGTAATGAAACAAAATAATTCTCATTTTTCTTTCCCCTTAAACACAGAGTCTAAAGGTTTCAGGCTACTTTTACCCGGAACTCTGTTTGTCTGATCAATGACAAGTCACGTTAACAGCAGTGTTTAATTCTATCAATATGTGACCAATTGTGCTAGATTGTTTGGCCATTGATTTCACTTGGTGCTACAGTTGAGTTTGAAAGGAACTACTTTTCCCTGCAAAGTTTCACACAGCGACAAACACTGAGCTCTGACTTCCTGTGTGGCTTGTCCATACTGATTCCACTTTAGAATACTCAGCTCACATGTCAAAGCCCAACCACATGATATAAATATTATTTCTGAACTCACAGGGTCATTACTTGCCCCTTTGATTAACCTTGAAAGACAGGATGGCCCAAAATGAACAACTGAAAAGATAAGAAATCAATTATTGGAATTAAGTGAAAAATATTCAATATCCCAATGAGTCACACACACACACACACACACACAAAAGGGTTATAAACACTTAGAATTCAAATAGATTTTGACGCTCTTCTATTACTTTAGTCTTATGAATAGATTTCCAAAATGGCCAGCCAAATTATTTTTTATCTGGAAATATGGTTATTATTCATGACTCCACCAAGTCTGTCCTTCATGCATTCCCATAGATATACTAGATATATACATAGATGAATAGATATATACATAGATATACCCATAGATATACTAGTACATCTCTCCTTTACTTCCAAAGTGGCTGTCATTTTTATGAAGGTGAAGCACATCATTCTTCCCCTAGGCAGAAGAACCTTTCCAGTATAAAGTTAGTAATGTCCTAAACACTAGCCCATAATCTCCTGAGTTAGCAAATTTTACAAAATGTGCATATGGCACTTAAAATTCCCATTCCATATCCAAGATAAAAACAATGAGGGTAGCCCTTTAAGAAAAAGGACCTCCTCAGCATTCAAGGTGACCTTAAGTTTAGAGTCTGTGTTCCTCTGTTCCAACCAAGTCACAGTCAAGGGTTGTTGTTGAAAGCTGACAGTTTTGGTCAGTTGAAGTGGTCAGAATGAATACTCGTCTAAAGACATTCCGCCAAAGCTGCAGCATTCACTCCACCTGCAAGTCCCCAGCCCTTGCGCACCGTTACAGCATTCAGCTTATCAATTTACTTGCAAATGGCTCCCTGAAGTATTAACCCAGGTTAATTATTCGTCAAATATGATTATGCAATGGTAATGTAAAAAATCGGAAATACGGGATGGAATTTTTCACTCCAGCGGTTTGGCAATTGTGGCAGCTGGTACAGGAGCTGGAGTAATTACCAGGCCATTCCAGCTGGTGGATCAGCACTCTGGTTCAGGAGGGGAAGGGGGAAAAAAGCAATAAAGAACTAGAGGAACGGGAATATGAGCCGTGCCAATCGACGTGGGGAAAATTTCACAGCTGCTGGTGGTGATAAATGAGAAACGGTGGCCCTGCTTCTAATCAATACATGTAAATGCTACTCATTACAGCCTTTATACACGCTTCTCAATTAGCCCTTCCTCCCACTGGTAACAGGGAATGTCATGCTTTCTGGACTGTGAAAGTGGTTCACCTGCAGCGGGAGCCACAGTCACAACGCGCGAAGCGCGCTGGGCAGCAGGTGGAAGCACTGATGGTCCAAATTCCTCCCACACACCCAGAAATGAAATCCCAAGTGTGTCCTTTTAATTAAATCGTACCTTTTAAGATACTACATGTTCATTTTCCGTGGCTGACAATCCCACCCAAACCCCATTTAGCATCTAAAAATTCAGAAGTATTTTAGGACATGGTCCAAAATAGATTTTTTAAAACAACTTATTTTATTCTTCTTTGAAAAAACAGCATCTTTTTGTTGTTGTTTTTCTGAGTAATAAACTTCATCATAATTAAGTGCCCTTCTTTTAAAAATCAATCTATGGAGGATTCTCTAATTTGTTGTATGAGTTTCATTTTTTACTTTTGTGTAGAAAGATAAGGAAACACTTTAAATCAGAAAATTCCAAGCCATAGTTTGCTTAGCTCAGCATGTCGGTTGTACCTACATAACTTCTCTCAAGTGAATTTTTTACAGCTGTGATGCAGCTCCATATGTTGTCAACAATGTCAAATAGCTTGGCCTCTGTGTTTCTGAAACAGGTATCCTATGTTTAAAGAGCAAAATTCTTAAGGAAAAATGCAAGTCTCCTGTTATACAGGAGCAGTGTTTCCCTGCTTTCCAGGAGAGGGGAAGTTATTTGAAATTAATTACCTTTATTTGTTTTTGTCTAATATGAAATGTAATTTTCCCAGTTAACAAAGAAGATCCTACAGGAAGGAAAAGGCATTAATACATGCATACATGCACACATACCTTTATTTAGTTTTTAAAAATTTTTTACTGGAGTCCATGCTGTGAAAACATTTTTAAATAATTATAATAGCTCTATTTAAAGTTTTATTTGTTACCTGATTTTTTAAATCCCTCAAATTATGTTAACTATAACAAGTAAGGATCACTTAATCACAATGAATGTCCATTATTTCCAAATCAAATTGTATGATAAGTCCATTGTCAAAGTTGAGTGTCGGGGAGTAGTGTTGGGAAATCTAGTTCTTAAGATTTTTCTAAAGAATGTTTTATATTTAAGTCAGTTCAGGTCAAATTTCATCTCACTGGTATTTATATAGTATCTGTTGTATGCTAAGCACTTTTCTGGATAATAAGAATGCAATGGTAAACAAGGTAGACACAGTTTCTACTCCCAAGGAGCATGGGATTCTAACAGCTTCTTTGCTGTTACTAAGTCTTGATGTTCCCAAGGAGAAAGCTATTCTAGGAAAGCATAGACACAGTGGCCAGGAACAACTTAAAAACAGTTTTTCTGACCACACTAAGAAGTGACAAATTGTCAAGATAAAGGGTCTACTGCTTGAATCATTCATTCTAAACTCCTGAGGGGCATTCATGTCTTTTCAGATATGTTTATTTTCATCATGATATTCCAAAAGCAATATCTACTCTGATCCTGATCCTGGATTTTATCCTAACTGCAGTTGGAGTCTTTTACTAAATAAGGATGCTGGCAAGAGATTTGTTCTTAAAGTTCAATATGCTCCCACAGTATTTCAGTTAAATTCCTTTTCAGAGGTAAATGTACTTTCTACACTCTGCAGAAAACTTAAATCAGAAAGCGGGAATAACTTGTGATTCTAATAGGAGATAAGAAATGGCTTATATCTGGCTGCCAGGCTGCCTGAACACATGGTGATCACAGATCCACACAACTAGATACCTTTGGTCTTCTTGTTTCCTAATGATAAACACATCCAATAAGAATAAAATAGCATCAATTTCATTCTGTGCACATTTTTCACTGATGATAATCAGAATTTCATGTAAGGGTAACAGCAATTTTACATTTACACTCCAAAATGTCTAAACATACAGTCCTTATGCAGAAATATTTCCCATTAATAATCATCAATTTAATATACACACATATCATGCACCTTATATGTAATTATTTATTAATTTATATGTAATTATCCACATGTCCCAATTTTTGCTAATGTTCAGATTAGCTAGCTGCCTAATCTCCATACCAGCCCTAACATGCAATTTATGTCTAGGATTCCTCTTTTCTATATTTGGAAGGCAGATCTTACCATTAGTTGCTTGATTAATAAAAGCATTGTTTGAATAGAGTTTAGAAAAATTTTGTGTCATGCAATGTATGTTATTTTATATTTTTAATTTAATTTAATTGTTGTTGTATTACATTCATCCCCTTTCCCCTGCCTGCTTTCCCCTTCCCCACCCTCCCATTCACCACCCTCCACCAGTCAATCCTACTTGTCCATGTCGAATTTAGCAATTTAACTCTGCCCCATATTGAATTTATTCTTGGAGAGATTATATAGTTAAAAGGGTAAGTAATCAACTACAATAAATAAATATATAAATGCAAATACAAATACAAATAATATTGCCTAAACCGTCTATTCTCCATGGAGAATCCAGGTAGATTTTGTCATGCCTTGGCTCAATTCTTTCTAGTGGCTTTTTATCTTATTTAGAGTAAAATTAAAGCCAGAGTCCTTATAGTGGCCTACAGGACCTGAGGACTTCCCTGCCTCAGGATCTTTGCAGCTACCCCCTAAAACAATCTTTCTCCAGATACACATGACACAATGTCTCACTTTATTTAGATCTCAGCTCAAATGTTCCCTTATCAGATACTCTAGTCTAGCACAACACCACTACAACTTTCCAGTTTTCTATCTTGCTTTATTTTTCTTCATAGCCTTTTGTCTCCATTTGATGGATTACATATTCATTTGTTTCTCTCTTCCTGCCTCCCTCACTGGACTGTCATCCATGACAGAAGAGACCTTGTTGGTCTTGTCACTTCTATACACTGTGCACATTCCTTACATGACAGACCTTGCATATTGGTTGAGTAAATAAATAAGTGGTTGACTTTTGCTTGAATAAGCCAAGATACCATCAAAAATCTTTATTATATTCTGAATATGCGTGTCCCACCAAAATTCTTATATAGAAATCCTAGTGCCCAATGTGATGATATTAAAAGGTAGAACATTTGAAAGGCCCTTAGGTTATTAGGGTAAGCCCTCATTAACAAGATTAATGTTCTTATAAAAGACACCTCACAGAGAGCTCCTTCCACCAAATGAAGACACAATGAGAATTTGTCCATGGGCAATCTGGAAGCAGGCCTGCACCGGAATCCAACCATGCTGGCACCCTGAATCAGGCTTCCAAGAACTGTGAGAAATAAAATGTCTATTGGTTTTTTTAAGCCATCCAGTCTGTGGTTTTGTTATAGATACCTGAACAGACTAAAACAATCCCTCTTCATATTTTCTTAAGTAGCCACATTTTGGTTAGTAACCAGAGTTAAAGCTGTGCTGTCCATTACAGCAGCCATGAGCCATATGTGGCCACTAAACAATTAAGATGTGCCAAATCTGCCCAGGCTGGTGGCACAGTGGATAAGGCACTGGCCTGCAAACCCAAAGGTCGCTGGTTCAACTCCCCAGCCAGGGCACATAATGAGGTTGCAAGCCAGGTCTTCAGCCAGGTCCGTAGCTGGAGGCAGGTAAAAGGCAACCATACATTGATGTTTCTCTCCCTCTCTGCCTCTCTCTCTTCCCCTTTATCTAAGAATAATAAATAAAATCTTTTTAAAAAATGTGCCAAATCTGACTGAAATGTCTTGTAAATATAAACTATATACTGGATTTCAAAGACTAAAAACAACAACAAAAAAAGAATGTAAACTATTTCAATAATTTTATCTCAAATAATTTTAATTTGTATATTATGATAACATTTTATATTTTAGATTTAATAAAAGATTATTAAATTTTATTTTACTTGTTTCTTTTTAATTTTTAAATGTCATTACTAGAAAATTTTAAATGACAAGTATGGTTCACATTAAATTTCTACTGAATAGTGCTAGAAAAGCATATTTAACACATATTTCACCTAGATTTTTAAGTCCTTCACCTATTTCTTTAGCCCACTGACCTAACTTACTTCACCTCCACTCAATCAATACTAATGTGCACCTTGAAGATAATTGTATTTTGATATAAATTATAACTATATATATATATATGTGTGTATCTTTGAGTATGTTTGAAAAATTATACACACAATTGATTTCTGCTTCCTCACATGCAGTGTCTTGTGTTATATTTCAAGTGAAGGGGACTGGATCACTAAAACATTGAGAATTTAGACCATCTTTGAACTGTTCATTGAGGGCTGCTTATGAAAATCCTAGGCTAGATGTGCTAACTTTTATTTCTAAACAAAGAAATCCATGAACCGTGCCATAGTTTGCTTAGCCATTTCTGAAAGAAAATGAAACTCACAACACAAACTTACCTGGCATGAGCTGATACAGTATTCTAGGAAATGCCTGAGTGCCCATGGCCAAATATGACAGTCAACAGTAGACAAAAAGGAGAACCAAGGAGCCTTGCCTTCATTTCCAGATCCACACTTTAATTTACCTTCACCTTCTCACAGTTGGCCCTCTTCCTGCCCTCCAGGTGGTGAATTTTAACCTCACAGATTCTTCAGTTTGTGAATTCTGAGAAATCCATGCCTTACCTCCATTTTTCTTTTTCATGATCTCTTTAGCTATGATGTGCTTTGCACACATTCCCACAATACTGTTTCTTACAAGGCCAAATTAAGTTTACATGGCAAGGAGGGTTAGGTCCAATGTAAAAATAAAGATATGTGTCCTTGCTGCCTAGTCTAAGAGCTGATAATGAGCCAGACTGAACTGCAAGCTGTCACTTTGCATCGTATCAGAATGACCCAAACAACGTAAAGAAATTAAAAGCTCCAAGTAGTGATGGATCCCCTTTCAGTCATTAGCTAAGTGGGAGGGACAGGTACCATTCAGGAGACTGGAACTAGTGGGAGTCTTTGGTCCTCAGGGAACTTACCACTAATCCCACATTATGCCCCATTTCTTTTTAATGTACATCATGTTAAAAAAATTTTCTATTCTTTGTTTTTATTGTTATTTGAGTCCAGCTACTGTGGATAGAGAAAAAGAAAGAGGCAACAGAAGAAAGAAAAACCCAATGCATTAATCTAACAATCAAGATAGCAAAACAAAAATGTTTTTAACAAAAGTATATGTAAAAGAATCATTTTGTTCATGTGAGAAATATTAAAACATAATGAATATAGTGTTACTTTCTAATATTCTCTCCCTCTCCCTCCCCCAACCTGCCTCTTTTCCTTTCTTTCTTTCTTTCTTTCTTTCTTTTTTTTTTTTTTGAAGCTGGCCTGCTGAAAATGAATGAGACAAGTAAACCTAGGACTGACTCTTACTTCAGACTCAGAAATAAGACAAAACGTAATATTTTTTAACCGAAAGTCTCAGAATATATGCGTCAATCTTGGAGTTTCAAAAAAAGGTAGCCAATCAGGCAGAAGGACAGAAGGTTACAGATTAGTACTGGTCATTGCTCAAAGAGTGCAGGTTATAAATAATAAAGGAGGAAAGGGTGAAGGACACTAAAATATAACTGTATACCCACAATGGAATAATCAAAGCAGAGAATCAAATTTCAGCTTTAAAAATACCATCTAGCATTGAATTCCAATTGTATAGGAAGGAGTCTTTCTGCCAACACATTGCACAGATACATAAATGCCTACCTCATATATACATACACGGTTTCCAACTTTCAATGTAAGTACTAAGCTAGTACATGATTTCAAGTTTAATGGCATGGTGTATTTTCATTTTTAAATAAAAAATTGTATTTTCTATGGAAGCTATGTGCAATTAAAAAGCAGGAAAGATAAAGAAGATAGCAATAAATATTTTCATTTAAAGCTCCAGGATTTATAATATTATACATCATATAGATTATATATATACAGACATTTTCATGTTAGGTGCCTCACACACACTTGGATTATTTTGGTCAATTTATGAATGTTTCTTTAGGCAATATCAACTTTACCTTTCTCCATACAAAGCCACATATACAAAGAAAATAGAAAAATAAGGCTTAACCAAATGCTTAAGGATATATCTGTACCTAAACTGTTCCAACCAAAATGTAGGTAGATTCAACTGCCAAAAATATGTCTGGCTGTTAGAGTTAGGAAAACCTGTTATATGAGCCTCCACACCTTTGGAGTTATTCTGTAAGTCACATAATTTGTATGCACTGAATGTTTGTGGTTGTTTTGCTACAAGACTCAGTCATCACCAACCAGCTTTTGGTTGTTGTGGTTATTGCTAATATTTATTTTTAATCCGCTTCCATGAAATGGACTCTTATTTCTGTGTAAAACATTCAAGAATTAGACTCTCCAATATGTCTCAGAAGCCACTGTCATCACCAAAATGATGGCAGCTGTAATGACAATATCAAGAGTCTTCATTCTGGGAAGTCATTCTCATTTATTTCAAAATACAACTGGCTGTTTCATTAAAAATACCATCGTTGATCACCAAACAGTACATTTGAATAGTGCAATTACAGTTCTGAAAATGCACAAAGATAAACAGAATTTCCGAATTAGTGGAAATTTAGTAGCAAACTAAATTTCATAGCAAACAAACTGAAAATTGTTCTTCACTTCCATGGCCCTTATTTACAAGGTGAAAGCTTGGGATTTTCATTTTTTTTTTTTAAGAAGCTAACCTTCCAGTTGTTTTCCTCAGGAGCTGAGGATTATGTATCCCTGACATAGGAAGGTAGACAGATAAAGAAAGACCAAGTGTGTGTTATATAAAGCATGATGGGATAATGGCTTTTATTGCCTGAATAATTAATTTCATAAGTTTGGCACTTATTTAGCACCTAATATTTTTTTCAGTTATTATGGCATGTGATTTATGCATATCAGCTCTCATCTGCACAACAAGTAAACATGGTTTAGTATTTACATATGAGAAACCTGAGTCTCAGAGAAATTAAGTAACTTACCTATCATACAACTCATAACTGGTGGGAGTGTTCAGAGTCATCTGTATCTATGACCTCCCCAGTTTAGGTCTTCACTGAATCCCAACCAGCAAGCAAGTGGAAATAGACATAGTCAGTTTAGAATAAAAAAGAAAGAAAATAAAGCATTAGGGAAAAGCAATGTTCCTGCTTTCTTAGACTCCCTCTTGTCCCCCATTATATCTTCAAACTCTATTGTTAAAGATATTTTAACTGCTTATTCTGCATGAGGTCCTTTGCTAAATATTTCACAAACTTTAATTCATACAGTGGCCTATGACTATGTATGCCCATTCAACTGTTGGGGAAACTGAGTCTTTAGCTTAGCTTGCCCAAGGTTCCCTGGTAGGCTAGAGAGCTGCTATTTGAGTTACAGAATGGCTGTACTGGGGTAGGTGACAGCCCACTAGGCCAAGCTAACTTCATGCTCTGCCCAGAGCCTTGTGCCCAAAAATCATGGGAACTTTATAAATTTGCCCTGTTCTAAACACATAAGGAAGATCATGACTTAGGTAAGTTATAGTACAATTTGCAAGAAGTGTATGATCCTTCTGCAATATATAGTTCATAAAACAGGTATTTGCCATAAGGATCAAGTGAAAGGATTTAGAGTACTTTACAACTTAGGTATGACAATAGGAATGGAATCAGGTCTCTTATTCTTGGTATATTTTCAGTGATTACCACCATTATCTAAACCTGGTTATTAGATATTTTCCTATATGGCACCATATACACTAACTTAATGAATGTTAATCTGTTCCTCCTGGATGAGCATATAAATGTTTGAACAAAAGATACCCTGGGCAAGTGTGTAAGTTAAATAAGAAAACAGTAAACATATTATTGTCTATTTTATAAGGTAATGAGTGAAGAACAAGTCCAAGTTTTTAAAAGGAAATATTGAGCAATATCTTTTAACCAGTTGGGAAAAATCATTAATAAGTTGTCGGTCTTAACTCTGCTACATAGCGAGGCATCTGATGAGAGACAAATCTGGATGGAAGGAAACACTTGATAATGCAAGCCAGCATCTACAGAGGGTTTTCTTTCTGCTGTGAACTAGGGAAAGTATTATTATAGGGATTATTGCTTTTAATCCCAGAAAGAATCATGAAGGAGATACTAGCATTCCCACTTAACAGATGAGGAAATTGAGGTTCACAACAACTAAGCAACTTGCCTGAGTTTTATACCACACACACACACACACACACACAAACGCAGAAACAAAAATTTTATAGAACATTAACCACCCTTAGTTGTATTCTTTGTATGCTGACATTTTTTCACTGAGAGTCATGGTAAAAATCAATCATGTTTAGGGATTGAAAAAAATAGCTAAATGAATCTTTTGAGCTGGCCAGAAAGTCTATCAGAACACCTGAACTGTTGGTTCACCAAATTTCACTAGCTTATGTTGCTTCTCACCTCTCATAGCACTTGTGTATCAGATTCTAAGGAGGACTGAGGCTTTAAAAAGTATAGTAAAAGAAATAGGGTTTCTGTTAAGGAAGCATTATTTTAAAGAGTGCTATATATTTTTTAAATTAGGGGACATAATTCTGCAAAATTCTACTTTATTCCACTTTTAAATAAATTTTGTTGTTAACCTACTACATCGATTTCATGACACCAAATGAAAATCAACATTATAAAATGAAATAGAGAAGAATGGAATAGAAATATTTTCAATATAAAAATGACCTTATTGAGTTGAGACAATAAATTAGAACATTTGGGTTTTTTCTTCAGCTAGTTCTATCATGAAATATGTACCAAAAAGAGAGTATATGTCTTTATTCAACAAATTGACATGATCATAAAAAATACATTACATATATTGTGTTGCTTTTCATTAAAAGTATGGATTTTCATGAAAGAGGTAATAGTCCATTGTTGGTTGGTATCTTATTTTTGTATTGTAAGTGGTTATTTTAGGTATATCAGACACTATAATCATATACATGAACTTTAATATAGTACTGAATTTGTTTGATAAATATGTTCATGGAATTAATGGGTTTCCAGTCATTAAACATCTGGTGTGATGCTAGTCAAGCCCTTGTGAAGAAGTGCTATCATAGAATTTCTTCTTACTGTGCAGCTCTTTAAATTGGGTTGGATTTTATTTCATGCCATTTCAAACAACATCAAATAAAGGCGTTGCACTCCCCTACCCTAAGAACATCCTCTTACAATTGCAAGCTCTTGATTCAAGATATTCCTTTTATTTGAACCATTTATGATAGATAGTCTTATTAATTTGGAGAAATTATGGAATAAAGCATCAAAGACACTATTAATTTATTTTAGGTCTTAAGTAATAGTACTTTTTTTATAGACCAGGTTTTCATGTTCTTAAATTCATTTTAAATTTACTAAAGTAATACATCAGCACAATTTTTAAAAAGTAGTACAAGGCTTATAGGAGAAACTGCTTATCCTGGGCCGTTCTTCACTTCTTAGTTCTCTTCCACACCCACATTTCTGTATATGCTCACCATGCTATTTCTTGATTTGCTTACCTTAACCATTATTCATGGCTTTCTCTTCTTAGTTCTATGGAGTCTGTTTTTCTCTTATTTTTACTCTCTACCCAAAATAATGATATCTGTCTTTAAATGAATCATTTTTGATGTTTATATTATTATTATTATTATGTACTTATTGTTCACAATTAAAATGCAGAGCTATTATGGTGTGTTTTTTTTTTTAACATTTTTATAATTAATACTTGTCTTTTTATTTAGTAATTCTTTTTTGGCAAATCATTGTTTCTTCTTCCAAACTCTTTGTAACATGGCTTCAACATTATCAAACACATCAGGCACTGGAAATCCTACAGACACCCTGAACCTTCCAATGTTTTCCTGTTCCCAACAGGACTGCCAGCTCTCCAGGCCTTACTCTGTTCTCCTGGGAATTCCTTCCACCTAAGTCCTGAGTCACAACCTTGTTATGGCTTTCAGGTCTTCTTTTTTAGTTTATCCTTTTATTTTGATGGAGTGCATCTTCCAGTAGAGTCCCAAGAAGTAGTGTATAGGAGATGCAATTTTTGAAAGTTGTACATAAGTCAATGAAAATTATTGCTTGCTGAAATTAGAATTATAAGCATTGCTCTATTGTAGAGATTTTCAACCCCTATGCTGCAAGAATTTTTAAAACATGCAATACTTGACTACTTAGTCAGAGGCACTGATCTCTTTTCTCTTAGATTGTCAAGTGAAAAAAAAAAGAGAGAGAACAAACAACAACAATAGCTGCCTAGTGCAAATGAGTCAAAATTAAACCCATTTTTCTGTCAGACTGGTAAAATATAAATGTTTTGGTGTACTGCAACATTTTAGTAATTAGTTTATGTGTGCCATGAGATGAAAAAGGTTGAAAATTCCTTCTATTTTTGTATTCTAACTTCCCAAGTTACTGTTGAGAAATCTGATATTATCTCAATTCCTGATATGTGCCTTTGGTTATTTCTAAAAATGTTTAGAATCTTATAAATTTCATGATGATGTAATCATTTGTTATTCATTGTATTTAAGGTATTTAGTGGCTCTTTTGATCAGGAAACTCATCCTTTATTTGTGGGAAATTGTTTTTATTATTTATTTGATAATTTTCTCCCTTCCATTTTCTCTATTCTTCTGCTACTCCTATAACCAGAGGATGAATTTCTAGGTTTTAACCTCTATTTTTCTTTTTAATTTTTCTATCCTGTGTTCATTCTCTGTATTTGACCTCTGAATTTCCCTTTTCTGTAGCATCATTTTCTTCTTTAGCAATTGGCTGTGTAATATTGAACAGTTAGTCTCTCTCATTGCTTCCACGTTTGTGAAAGAGAGATGATGACATACATTTCAAAGGTTTTGAGAATTAAATAATTATATTTGAAAAATGCTTAGCAAACTGCTTGGCACCTTCTAAATGCTCAATAAATAGTTAATAATGATAGTGATCATTATCATGATAACTTGCTTCATACTTTTAATTAGAGCTGACTCTGAGCATCTTGAAGCAAAAAGATAAATACCCAGATGGAAGTGCAGGTCTGCTGAGTAGACTTTTCCCCAATTCACTGAAAGAGAATGAATGAGTTTCTTAACCTCAGAACAACCTCTTAGCCTCTCATCCATAAATGAGAACAAGCACGCAAAGTCAAATTTAGTCTATAATCATATACATACTTTCATAATCCAAGTAAGGGAAGCTGCTTCCAGAGCTACATGCTTACATTATACAAAGAGAAGATATCTTTTAAAAAAAGAGAGAGATTAATTATGTTTATTTCTGCCAAATGGTCTCATTCTTCTCCATGTTAAACATGGTGGAGTCAGAAGATGTTCCAGGCCTGACACCTCAGCTCCCAGGGTTTTGCCCTGATAACTGCCACCTTTACTCAGAAAACAACATGCTAGCCCAAGTCTAGGTTCCTGTGGTTTCTGTCTCAGTAAATACAGAAAAGTTTCTTTTCTCACTCCTGAGAGTAATCAAAGAGGTCTTTATAAATTAGGCAAGTCCTGGTATGGTTTTTAAAGATGTGAAGCATTTTAGAGGAGCAGAGGTTGGGGGTGGGGCGTGGAGTAGCAGTCTATAGACAGAACCCAGGGAATAGGGCAAGACAGCAAAGAGGAACTCCTGACTGAAGTTCTTTATGGAGCACCATGTATTTGAAAAAATGATCAGGGGAAGAGGAAAAATAAATGTAAAATGAAGGTATGTTAAAAAAGCTTTGAAGGTTTTCAGGAAAGCTGAGATTTAATATGAAAGTAAAAAAACAATGTTGAAGCTTGTTAAGAAGAAAGATATAGTTGCATATCTTATCGCCTGACACCTCACCACAAAATAACTAAGAGATCTGAGAACTATTGAAAGTCAAGAGACCTCAGTTGGGTCTCACTCTTCTTTCAGTGACTGCATGATCATGATTCCAATCTAGTTTTGTCTACAGAATAAAGAATAAGGCCAATAATCTCAAAGGTTTGTTTTCTATGCCTGCCTGATATTTGGGGTATCTCTTCATTCTTTGATAATGAATGAATTATAAATTCATTCTTTTATAATGAATTCTTTCATAATAACTGCTAATTGAATATATTTTTACTGCTAATAATATATTTTAGTTACCTAAATCACTATGATTTATACCTGTGTAAACCAAAGGAATACAAGCATATCATACAAACACACAGATAGACACTTATCTACCTATCTGCACATGCACTCACATAAATGTAATTAATTTGTTATGCATTTTATAAAATGTAAAATTCCTCTTCAGCTAAGATACATTAATAATTTCTCAAATTTGCAGAAGAGTGTTTCAGCAATATATGTCTATATGTGTACACAGACAGACACACATACACACACACACAATAGAAGACCATCTTAATTTGGTGTAAAGTTTAGCATATTTATTTTTATGGCATTAAACTGTAATTCAGTACCTTGTAAACAATAATTTTTAAAATAATTCCCTGATTATAATACCATAAATATTCAGTTCCATCTTTTTATGTGGTTTTTTTTTCAGAAAAATCACCTTTTCATTAACCTGAGGTGATAATTTCCATGTGAATGATATTGTTTATCTGCATTTTCACTACATTTAACCTTATTTATTCTAGGAAATATGGAACATTGCTTTGGGGCTTTGAAAAGCAGGAGCTGGAGGAAGTTTCTGTTAGAATAATCTTCACCTAAAGAGGTTTTAAGAATCACCTATCCATTGACCCATGAAGGGTAAATGCTAAATTCCTTTAGTCAAATATTCATTCTAATCCTTCAGAATAGATAAGTGAACTTGTCTCTTATTTAAGTCACTCTTAGATGGGTAAAATTTTTACTATCAGTTGAAAGGTAATAATCATGACCACCATCACCATCACTTGGCTGTTAGTGATGACAGCAATGACAAAAAAAATTGGCTTCATCCAATAACTTCCTTTATAATATTTATGTGGTGTGTGTGTGAGAGATCTAGCACTTTTATATGCAATTTTATGTTCATATTCAACATATACTGATGTATTTATGCATTTTTTGTAAACATTATAGTCAATATCATAGTGAGTGAGCCCCAAATTAGCTTTCAATTAAACCGTTTCTTAAGCAACCCAATCTGCTGACCTCTACAAATTAAAAGTAGGCTGTGGATCTAGCCAGAAGGACATTTTCCCTGAATTTTTTTCTAATAATGGGTCCTCATGCTCTGTCTGTCTACACTTTTCACCTTCTGTTAGCCTGTGACCAATAGCACTGCACCATGTTGGAAGAAAATGCGTGCTAGTGGATCTCCACTTTAAGTGTGCTTCACAGACTATTTTGATATAGGGTAGATTTTACTGAAATGAGGCACTATCTTAGATTTTTAAAACTAGAGAGAAACTATTTCTGGGCTCAATCTCTGAATAGCCAATTTGCAACAAAAAGAAACAAATTTAGGAAAAGATATGCAATATTATCATATCCAGTTCTTCTAGTTTCTACCTCATTTGCCAGATTACTGGGCTGATAGCTACATCTTCAGGAGCCCTGACTTTACCTTGAATCATTTCAGCTCTTGTTCCCTCACTATAACTTTAAGAAGAAGTTCTAGCCCCTTAACTATTTTCTTTCTCTGTATATTTTCCTTGTTATTCTGATTTGAGAAGAAAATAAGATATGTTTTTCCTTTAGTAATAGGCAGTCCCCAAGGAAAAGATCGTTTAGTGGTATTGTTTTAAAATTCTTGCAAGTTTTATCTATTCATTTTGCTTAGGGTGTTTCTCTTTTTTATTCTTGATGTTTTAAAAATTATAAACTAAGGGCACTTCATCCCTACTTTAACTTTTTTTGCAAACAATGGTAATATATTTTCGTGTAGCAGGTATCAAGAGATGCTCTCTTTAAATTCAAGACAAGGATATACTTATGTTTTTCTTTTTATTTCTCCTGGATCTTTGTCATTTATTTTTCAAACTGACTCAAGGATATAAGTAGGATATTTATGTGGGTTTTCTAATCCCAGAAAATAGTTTTTCTTCTTGTAAGAATAAAATTAAAAAATTTCAACTATCTTATGAAAATCAAGAATAGTTGATTAAAGGGTTAAAATGATAAATATCTAATCCATAATAGCTTAAGATGGCAGTATTTTTTCTCTGGGGAACAGAAACTTGAGAAATCTGATTAGCATTGCTAATCAACACAGATCTTTTCAGTGCACAGTTATTATATAGCTACATGCCAAGTCTAATTAATATTCCAGTCTGCCAGTAAAGATTCATTTTTTTCATTTGCTTTATGAACTTCCTCAAGTAAAACACAGATTTGGGGGATTTAATTGGCCCCTAGAGGGTACAATGTATTTTAAGAGTAAAAGGAAAAAAATCCACTTAATTCTTGTGCCCTAAGCAGTTCCATGTGGATACTTATTGAAATAGCTTGCCAGTGACAATAGAGTTTAAAGAGTATTTTGAATGTTTCATCTCTGCCCTGCTCCACACCCTCCCTTTTTTAGCTATAACTTAACTGTATTGAAAACTGAATGGGCAAAAAGTTAATTTGTGGTCAAGCATAGTACCAGTAGTATAAACATACAATAATACATCATCTACTGTTAATCAATCACAGAGCTTCTGTGCTATGTGCTTCTTCCAATATACAGAAATATTTTCACTACACAGAATACTTCTTTGTAGAAGGATTTGTTCCATTGGGATTTTGCATGAATTCACTCATTTAAAAGTAGTATGTAATCATGTGTATATTTTAGTTACTACATTTAAAAGACTAATTTCATATTTTAACATTCTGAATCAATACGTTGAGGCAATTTTCAAATAAGCAGACACATTTACAAGGTCTGGCTCCTCCTTTGAGTACAAGTGAGAAGTTAGGTGACTCACAAATTACAGAATTGAAAGGGTGGCCACAAAGGTCATCTGAATCCCATCTGTAACAACCTTCAGCTCTGCTTGTGGACTTCTAATGGTGAAGAAATCACTGCCTCTTTGGGAGGCACATTTTAATTTTGGATAGTTCTATTAGTTAATTCTCATATTGTGCCAAACCCACCCATCTACAATTCAATATATTAGGATTTGTTAAACCATCCAAGACCACCTAGAATAAACCCAGTTTTTCTTCAACATTGTTTTTTAAACCTTCTAATATTTGCAAACCTCTGTCAAGGCCTTCTAAGTTTTTATTACTAGAGGTTGACTGTTCTATTATTCAGTTATTGTATAACATGGTTATGAATCCTTTTATCTTCCAGAGCACTTTCATCTGAACATACTATAGTTCTTTACTTCTAAACAAAGCAGCATGTAGAGCTAAGTGTTCTTCACTTTTAAGAGCACATCATGTCATTTTGGTTTATGAACATATATCTATACACCTATATTTGATCTGTATTTATATATAATATATTGAAAGGTATATGTCTCTAACGCAGCTAAGAAATTATTTTATAAGATGGCCACAGAGTAGAGAGCGGTGCTGATGATGTTCTCGAGTACCAAAGCTGCTAGAGGACAAGATAGGGAGCATGAGATGTCTTCAGGACCCTAGGAATTGGAGCGGGCAGCATCTGGACACAGGGGAGCACAGCCCAGAGGCAGAGGAGGCCAGCAGGACAGTAGGTGAGGCATTCCTGACCGACCAGCTGGCAGGCCAAGGTCGGCTCAGGCCAGTGGCGGCTCTGCCCAGAGGGGTGCATTTGACTGAGGCCAGCTCTGGGCTCCCTGGTGACTGGAAGTCTCAACAGTGAAGTGCCAGCAGCAAAAGCAAACGCCATAAGGAACGCAGGGGAGGGACTGTGTGAGAGACTCACTCCGGCAACAGGGAGAGGAGGCTCCTCGCAGGGCTAGAGACTGAGAAGAGTCCTGCAGGAAGCCGGAGCGGGGAAAGCGGGGAAGTGTGCTGGCCGGGGCAGTGAGAGGGCCAAAAACAGTGCTGCTGGGCCACTAGGGAAACAGCAGCTAGAAGCCCCTACGAGGGGGGAGGCCCAGCCCTGTGCAACCACACAGGCCCCCAGGCTCCGCAGAAACTCCAAATGACAAGCTGCAGAGCCAGGAACTAGTAGCGAGGGCAACTGACCATCCATTGCTGGAGACAAAGGCCGCACCGCCCACGCCTGGGAGGGACTCATCACAGATGTCATGTAAAGGACTTCTCGGAGAGCTGGTTGGCTTGGAGGAGTGGTGCCCGCCCCAGAAGGGTGGGACAGTGTAGGCGGACCCTGGACAGTGTTGACAGACAGGGGAGGCCTCCTCCCGGAACTGCGGGGGCAGGGCCAGTCTTCACAGGGACCGGTAAAGTTGCAGGCTGCCTGCAGGGGTGCTGGGTGCTCGTCCTGGGCAGGAACCTCTGCCAGGTTTGGGAGGGGGCTCCCTGTGGGCTCCAGAATACCGGCAGCCCTAACACCCAGCCAGGCTGCGGAAGGCCCACACTACCTGGGGGCGGACACTCAGAATCAGACCTGAATGTGACAATCAGAGGCCCTGCCACATGCCAAGACTGGCTAGAATATAGACTATAGACTGTAAAGTCCTGACCAAGAAAAAGAGGCGGCCTCAGGAAAGGGATTGCTGCTAATCTCAAGCACCTGAGTTATACCGAGAGCAATATGAACTATTAATCCCCAACATATCCTTTGCAAAAGTTACTTCTCACATATTCTTAATTCCCCCTCATACCTCAATCCACCTAAATACCCAAGACCCTCCCCCTACTCTCGAATTAAAGTCTACTCACTCTGTGGCTACAACGCATTCCCAGTCCTCAGTCTAAGTATTCCTCCCTTCCCCAGCCACCTAAACCCTTTATTCTTTTCTTCCTTCCTCTTTTTTTTTTTTTAATTTTTAAATTTTTTTAAAAAAATTTTCTTTTCCTTTTCTTCCTGGTAAAGCCCACAGGTTGTGGCTCCACCTAAAACAATCAGAAATCATAAAGGGGGAACAGACACCTAAAATCTTTCTTTATTAATATCGATTTCTCTTTGTCTTGTGACTTTCTCCCACTTTTTTCTTCCTTCCTTCCTTCCTTCCTTCCTTCCTTCCTTCCTTCCTTCCTTTCTCTCTTTCTTTCTTTCTTTCTTTCTTTCTTTCTTTCTTTCTTTCTTTCTTTCTCCTTTCTTTTCTCCCTAATAAAACCCACTGGTCCTGGCTCCACCTGGACCAAACAGAGAACATAAAGGGTGAACAGACACCTAAAACTTTTCTTTATTAATATTGATTTCTCTTTCTCTTGTGACTTTCTCCCTTTTTTTCTTTCCTTTTTTTCCCTCTGCTAAAAGCCCTCAGGTCCAGGCTCCATCTGGACCAGTCAGGGATTATTAAGGGTGAATAGCCAAGTAAACCCTTTCTTCTTATTATTATTATCATTTTTATTTCTTTTTTCATTTTGCATTTTTTTCTGTTTGTTTGTTTTGGTTTGGTTTTTCGTTTTTGGGTTTTTTTCGGTTTGTTTGTTTTTTTGTTTTTGCTAAAAGCCCACAGGCCCAGATTACAACCAGACAGCCCAAGTAAAGGACACACCAAGAACAGCAAGTGGAGAAAATCTGGGAGATGGCAACATTGAACTTCACAAATCTCCTATCACAGAAGGGTGTTCAACTAAGGCAAGGAAGCAAAGCAGGTTAACCCAAGGAAAGAACAAAAATAAATAAATAAATAAAGAGCAAGCAAGAACAGACACCCAAAATGGGGGAAAAAAAGAATCAGTCCATCACCAAAAGGAAAGGAAGAATCCCCAGAAAGAACACAAAATGAAACAGAGGCACCTGGAATATCAGATAAGGAATTCAAAAGAATGATGATAGAGAAACTCAGTGAGCTCAGCCACATCAAAGAAAACTGTAAACAACTCCAGGAGAACTACAAAGAACTCCAGGGAAATTACAAAGAACTCCAGGGGAATTACAAAAACTCCAGGAAAATTACAAAGAACTCCAGGGAAGTTACAAGGGACTTACCGAGAACTACAACGGCATGAAAAAGGACATGGAAACTATCAATAAGTGCCAGCAGGAAATGAAGAATACAATTTCTGAATTGAAGAATAGAGTAGAAGGAATCAACAGTAGGCTAGAGGAAGCAGAGAACCGGATCAGCAAGTTGGAGGATAATGTAGACAAATACTCCAAGATAGTACAAGAGAATAAAAAAAAGGCTGAACAAGACTGAAGAGGGTTTAAGAGAGCTGCAGGACAACATGAAACATAACGACATCCGTATCATAGGGATACCAGAAGGAGAAAAGAAACAAGGAATGGAAAATCTGTTCAAAAAAGTCATGATAGAAAATTTCCCTAACATGATGAGTGAAAACATTAATCCAGTTCAGGAAGCACAGCAGGTCCCAATGAGGATCAACCCAAACAGACCAACACCAAGGCACATTATTATTAAAATGGCTAATTTCAAAGACAAAGAGAGAATCCTAAAAGCATCAAGAGAGAAAAGACAAATAACTTACAAAGGGGCTCCAATAAGGCTATCAAATGATTATTCAACAGAAACAATGCAAGCTAGAAGGGAATGGCAAAAAAGTATTTCAAGTCATGGTAAACAAAGACCTGCAACCAAGAATACTCTACCCAGCAAGGCTCTCATTCAAGATAGAAGGAGAAATAGGGAGCTTCCCAGACAAAAAAAGACTGAAAGAATACATCTCTACCAAACCAGCATTGCAAGAAATGCTAAAGGGTCTGCTCTAAAAATAAGTAAACAAATAAAATGAAGAAACAGAGAAAGCCAAAGAGGAATACAGACACAAAGGGAGAAAATGGCAATGAATAAGTATCAATCAATATTAACCTTAAATGTGAATGGATTAAATGCACCAATCAAAAGACAACATGACCCACATATATGCTGTCTTCAAGAGACCCACCTCAGAACAAAAGATAGATACAGATTGAGAGTGAAGGGATGGAAAACTATATATCAAGCAAATGGACATGAAAAAAAAGCTGGAGTAGCGATACTGATTTCAGATAAAATAGATTTTACAATGAAGGACATAAAAAGGGACAAAGATGGACATTTCATAACACTTAAGGGAACAATCCATCAAGAAGAAATAACTCTGATAAGCATATACGCACCCAAATAGGAGCTCTGAAATATATAAGGAAAATCTTGGAAGACTTTAAGAAAGACATAGACAGCAACACACTAGTAGTAGGGGATTTTAATACCCCACTATCAATAATGGACAGATCTTCCAAACAAAAAATCCCCAGAGATGTTATGGCATTGAACACTCTAGAGGAAATGGACCTAACTGATGTATACAGAGTCTTTTACCCCAAAGAAGCAAAATACACATTCTCCTCAAATGCACATGGATCATTCTCCAAGATAGACCACATGGTATGTCACAAGACAAGCCTCCACAAATACAGGAAAATTGAAATCATACAAAGTATCTTCTCAGATCACAATGGCTTGAAACTAG
>PVIW01008974.1:0-55816 GCA_004026585.1 Noctilio leporinus
AAAAAAAAAAAAAAAAAAGGAGCATGATTGCCTCTTTTAAACCAAACTGTGGGCTGTATGACCTTGAGGATTAGATGTTTTCCTAGGAGCACATCATTCCTCTGCAGTGCAGCATGCAGGGAGATCCAGCATACAGAGCAGAGGGGCACTGTGGGGCACAAGGTGTAGGTCGTTGAAGGTCAAGGAGTGGTTAATGATGAGGCCAAGGGCTAGTAGCAATGTGGATGCTGGTAGGCATAATGATAGGAAGTGCCACCAAGTTATAAACTATTATTATTACTTTTGGTCTTTTAGCCATCAGCATACAAGCACAGAATACAGAGATGTCACCACCCACAGTGGCACCTCCAAATAGGAAGAAATAAGTGTTGAGACATGTGTGTCTGACCCATATCAAATATCTTTTGCAAGAGGGTGGTGAATAAATAATGAACAGTCCAGCTTAGTAGCCTCCATGCTCTATGTACTATATGTATTACTGTAACCTACATGCATCGGATGAAGCTCTGACTTCTGCTGCTTGGGGATCTTACCTAATTATCCCTTCAGTGTTTCCTTCATTTATAAAATATTTCCTGAATGTCTACCAAGTGTTAATCACTGTTTTAGTGCTGTTGTGTATCCAAAGGTGAACGAGATATGAACGCTGTCCTTATGGACCTTATATTCTACCTAAGGAGATGACATTGTAAAGAGATAATTACACTTACCAGGTGTGAGTTTGAGCCTTAGCTTTTACATCTGTAAGTTGGAGATAAGAACAATACTGATATCAGAGGGTCCTTGGAGGGATAAGTAGGAGAGAAGCTCTGGCATATACATTGTTCAACTCAATATCCAGCACACAGAAAGCATAAAAAATATGTCTTTCATTTTAAGGATTATAAGCCAACGGTTAGTAATCTGTGGCCTATGGGCCAAGTCTGGCCAATTACCTGTTTATGTATAGCTTATGAGCTGAGAATGGCTTTTGTATTTTCAATGGCTAAAAATAATAAAAAGAAGAGTAATATTTCACGACACATGAACATTACATAAAATTGACATGTAGTTTGATTAGAACAGGGCTATACTCATTTGTTTACACATCTCTTAGGGTGCTTTTGCGCTTCAAAGCTAGAGTTGAGTAGTTACGACAGAGACCATATGGCCAACAAGCCTAAAATATTTATTTTCTGGCCCTTTCCAGAAAAAGTTTACCAATCTCTACTACGCACAGTTAAATTGCTGGTTCAGTCTAATGGGAATACTTTTATTTTCATTAGCAGGTTAGATGTCTGCTTGCTTGAGTGCATCCATAAAGAGGAAGTGCAGACATGCGCCGTCAAGGACAGCTCAAGCCTTGGTGATCCAGTTTGTTGCTTTCAGCTCTTCACGGGGCTCTCTCCAGCAATCTTGGCGCACTGGAAAATTTGGGATTGTGTATCATAGCATTACAGACACGTGGTGCCCAAATGCTGCTTCCAGATCCACTTGAGCTGGCTGACTCACTGAGTCACACTACATCATTATTAATACCAAATAATAAACATGAGTAGCAGATAATTCATATTTTGGGGGGTGGGATGACTTTTAAAGTCATAGCACATCATTTCTCCAATCCACAGTGCCACTGCTTTGAAAGTGAACACTTTGATCTGGGGGAGAAACTAAGAGAAATATGTTCCATCGGAGGGAGGGAAAAATCCACAGGCAAAGCACCCTTATAGTGTATGTTTGTAGAGCATCTGCTTCCTCGCAGTCACATCTCTGTTTACTATTTAAAGCCTCTTATTTGCGGAAGCCTCCTCAGACCATATGTCATCAACAAATGTTGCTAATCAAATACAGTAATTTTCATTAGAATTTCCCCCACCCACCTCATGAACAAAAAACATTTGCCACAAAGGGAATATACCTCCCAAAATGACAGTAAACAGCCACCACAAACCTTTGACAGCAGAGTGACATTTATAAATGTGTATGTGAGTAAGCCGATAGCACATCCACTCTCGGCAAATAAGGAACCTAGGAAAATTGGATTTTGTGCAGATCTTTATTGGGGGTGGGTGGGTGGTGTCATTAGTTGCCATGGTGATGCTCAGCATAAGGCCATAATTCATGCCATGGAGACTGGATTCAAGGTATACGGTTCATGTGAACTGGGTGTTAAATTGGTTTGGTTCATGAAGTTAACGGTGGGCTTTAACAAGAGAGAAGTGTCATTTCAGAGAATGAAAATGTCTGTCTCCATCCTGTTGCTATGAAGAAAAGTTAATAATTGCCTGGAGATAACTGCATCCAAGCCTGTTGGCCTGCCTTTTAGGCAGACTGCATGATATTCTATGCCAAGCAAATCACTTGTGCCATTACAGCGTGTCTCATGCAAACGAACTGATAGGATGTGATTTGGGGCCTCTAATGTACTAGAAAAGCTAAACTATCTCTTATCTACATAAATGAGATGTTTCCTTTGAAGCAATTGGGTTGTCTGTGAGGCAAAGAGATGAAGGCTCTGGTTCACCTACTTGACATTTCCACTGGAATGTCCCCTCCCCAGGAATCTGAAATCAAATGTGCACAAACCTCAGCTTTAGCTTTCTCCCTTCACATCTGTTCTTCTGAGGCTTTGCTTCCCCATCTCAGTCAAAGGAATTGCCAGCCACCCAAATATTATTCTTGTTTCCTCCTCTTTTCCTCATGTCCACTTAATCATCAACCGGATCTTTCATACCTCCTACATATACCATCAGTTGTTATGGGGAAAAATAAATCAGAAAACAAAGGTTGGAAGTGTTGGGCAGAAGGTAGGTGCAATATTTAAATACAGCAACCGGCAATGATCACCTGTACTTCTTTGTTTTTTCTTGTCTCCTTCTTCTAGAATGTAAACTGCACATGGGCAGGGATCTCTGTTTTCCTCATTGCTTTATCCTCAGCATCTAGTGCAGTGCCTGACAATGGGGCATGCTCAGTGGGCATTTACTGAAGAAATCACTCATTGTGAATTCCTCCACACACATATACACACATGAACATGAGATTCAAGTTGGAAGTTAACTGTTAACAGTGCTTGATTATCATGGACTTACATTATTTGGTATGGTAAAAGAGGAAGTTCAAGTAAATGCTGCATTATAAACTTCATAAAGGCCAAGGACCAAGTCCATCTTACTTACTGCTGTATTCTAATGTTTAGCTCAATGCCAGGAACCTGTTGAAGGCCTGATGGAATAATATATACAACACTTCATTCAAATACAGAAGACTGTGTATCAATCCTATTTTCTCTTTAAATCGATGAACTTGGACAAGCCACTGGCAGAGTCTCAGTTTTCTTACCTGTATTTTTTCATCCTAAAGACAAGATCCTGGGTTTTTAATTTTTAGCATTTCCTTTTTATTCCTTCTTATAGTTTCCATTTCTATGCTCATATTACCTATCTGTTCTTGCATGTTGCCTACTTTTTTTTTTTCCATTAGAGCCCATATTAATCATAGTTGTTTAAAATTCCATCTAATAATTCCATCATTGCTGCCATATCTGAGTCTGGTTCTGGTGCTTGCTCTGTCTCTTCAAATGGGTTTTTTTAGCATGCCTTCCTTTTTTTTTGTGGAAAGTCAAATGTGATATACTGGGTAAAAGAAATTTACTGTGGTTCAAGCAGAAGTTTCTGCTCCAATTGAGTGTGATACTCTATACCTACCTGCCTATATTTCTACTTTTGGGGGAAGTGGTTTGCCATGTGACTTAAATTATCTGATGTAGTAAGAAGAGTTACTGATTTTCAGTTTTTTCAGCCATTTTATTATTGTAAGGATGAGAACCAAGATTTCCAAGCTCTATACATGTCATACCAGAAACCAGAAACCCATATTTCTGCATATTTCAAGAGTCTATCCAGCTCTGAGAGCTTAGATTGTATTCTTCATTGGAAGTTGATGCATAAGAAAATGTATAGGTGGTCAAAAGGAAAATCTAAGTGGAAAACCCACAACTGGGGCTAAGTAACAGAATTGTGTGAGATTAGGGAGAATGGGGTGGTATGCAGTGCTTTGGAGTGGGGTGGTGTGAGCCTGACGTTGAGTGCTGTGTTGTTTGCGGGGTGAGGTGAGGTGAAGTAGGGAGGATCTGCCAAGGGCTAATCACAGAAGTTACAACACATCACATGGCTTGAGCATCAGTGTTGCCTTCTCTGGGGTGGAGTTTATAGAATGGCTTTAAGATATGCCCTGCCATGGTAAAGGAGGTAAGGTTTTATGTCACTGGAAATGATGACTGTTTCCCAGTCTGAGGTTCCCTTGCATTTTTAGCATCCAGCTGCCTTCCTCTAATTACCTGTTTATTTCAAGTTTCTAAGGACCTTTAGAGAAAATAAAGTGTTCACTGCATTACAGATGGAGAAAAAAAGGTTGCGAAGGTTGCTAGGAATATGTTCATTTCACCTTCCTTTCTTGTGACTCAGCCAACCAACTCCTATTTCATTTCTTACACTGCATTTTTTCCTATAATTGCTCTTACAACATGAGTTGGTTATTATGCTTGTATCCTCTGATTGTCGTAGACAAGTTGGAGGCCCTGTGGTTAATTATGTCTTTAGAACTTGAATATGCTTTAGGATAGCTTGTAGCCCCCAAAAGGCCCATGAGTGAACAAAAGCCACACTAAGGTCAGCTAGGCCCAAGCTGTCAGGAGACCCAGGCCAGGGCTATTAGCTACTGTGCTACTTTCTACCTCAGTGATTCTGAGCAGCTGACTGAATCTCCTGCAGCCTCCATTTTCTTACTTTTAAAATGGGTATATTAATAGTGCTTCCCTCTGAGCATTCTCTTAGTAGAATTAGATGAGAAAATGCTTCCCAGCCTGAGCATCAATAAGCCCTCCATAGTTCTTCGGTGATACCTCAGAGATACATTAACAACTTAGCCCAAGTGCCAGAACTAGAATCAAACACCAATATGTGAGATGTTTTCAAACCCATCTGAACAACTGCATTTGTGTGTTCTCAGCCTGGGAAAAATAAAGTTGGCACTTGAATTTGGGTTTGATAAAGGCAGCTATAGCACAGGAGGAAATGCTGAGAACTCCTCTCCCTTTCTGGACTTCCTTCCTTCCTGGAGGCCTGGAACACCCCTTCTCACCTCCATCTCACTTCTTTTGAGTTAGATTAGATTATCATTCAAAGAGATTCATTCTCTCTTGCCTTACTCAAGAGAAGAATTTTCTTCCTACCCTGTTTAAAATGGGTTTGTCTACGTGACCACTTGCTTTGGTTTCCTTCTGGACGAGTACACATATATCTCCACAACTTGATTTTGAAATTATCCATGTGACTTCTTGGGTCAATGGGGTATTAGCAGATGTGATGAAAGCAGAGGCTTGAAACGATGACCAGAGCGTCCTATCAGTATCTGCTATCCCTTTGACCTGGATCCCAGAAGGAATTATGTGGAGCAGGTCTAAGCCCACCTGATGGTGAGGAGCCAAGGCCAAACAGACCCAATGCTTGAAGCACAGCCACCCAACTGAACCTGGCATGAATCGGTCAACAACAACCAGTCTGCAGATGAGTGAATGAAATACATGACTATGGTTTTAAGCTATTCAGTTTTGAGATGGCTTGTTATACAGCACTAACTAACTGATACAGTGCCTTTATCTGGTACTTAATCATATCTCTGTCCTGTAGATTGGGATGAAGTCCTCAGAATAAATAACATCCTGACTGGTGCAGCCACTGTGGAAAACAGTATAGGGTTTCCTTAAAAAACTGAAAATGGAACTGCCTTTTGATCCAGCAATTCCACTACTTGGACTATACCCAAAGAATCCTGAAACACCAATCCATAAGAACCTATGTACACCTATGTTCATAGCAGCACTATTTACAATAGCCAAGTGCTGGAAACAGCCTAAGTGCCCATCAGTGGATGATTGGATCAAAAAAGCTTTGGTACATTTACACAATGGAATTCTATATAGCAGAAAGAAAGAAGGAACTTGTACCCTTTGCAACAACATGGATGGAACTGGAGAGTATTATGCTTAGTGAAATAAGCCAGTCAGTGAAGGACAAATATCATATGATCTCACCTATTACAGGACAATAATGAACAAAACTAACAACAAGCAAAACAGAACCAAATATATGAATACAGTGAATAGGCCTTCAGTGGTTGGGGGAAAGAGGGTAGGGGGAGGGGGAAGGCAGAAGCAAGAAAGGGGAGCAGCTTAGACAAGAACCTAGTATAAAGGAACCATGGACATGGACAACAGGTGGGATTGACCTTGGGGGGAATGGGTAGGTGGGGAGGGGGACAGAAGGGAGCAAAAAGGGGATGGATGTAATACAACGACAATAAAAAAAAAAAAAAAAAAAAAAAAAGAATAAATAGCATCCTGAGATTCCAGACACATTTTCATTGTCTTTCATACAATCAAAAAGTCTATTATAGAAACTCAATAAACACCTGCCTAATGACCTTGCTGGCTTGGAAAAACAGTTCTTAGTTCACATGTCCTCAGAGAATGACAGCTCTGTTTGCAAAGACAAGTGAGGCAGTCTCTCCACAGTGTGAGAACTGAACTGAGGCCTGATTGTGCTGGCTAAGGCTGCCGCTGCCACTATCTAGGTCCCCTAATGAGCAAGAGTGTCAACATGTCCCTAGGTCAAGGCAGGCAGCCAATGTCTCTCAAACTACTTGTGGTCAAGTGCTCCTAGGGGAAACCCTAACCACATCAAAGACACTCCAGATCAAATCTCCCACATGGAAGGCAATGAGCAGTAAGCCAACATCATTAGTATTTGAGTGCCCCCAACATTTGTGGCTCTGTTCAAGTGGGTATCCAAGCACTACTAGGGACACAGAGGTAGCACTTGGGGGGCTCAGGCATGTCTATTCAGAGCTTTGGCTGCCCCTCCAACCAGCCAATCCCATCCTGTGAGACTGCCTTTGACAGAGGGGAATATGGGAGTTGTTGGTTCTGTTTTCATAGACTGGGTTTCCATCATCACACAAAAAGGAGTCCCTGAGGACACTATTGTGAACCAGGCTGGTCTCTACCTCTAGGGACTGGCTTGTGGGTTTGTTCTTTTTTCTTTCTGTTTAACATTTATGAGAAATCACTGGGAGTGGTCACAAATGCCAGGAGTCTCAAAAGGGAAGTGGTGAATGGGCCAGCTGGCCAATTGCCCGTCAGTAAGGACTGAGATGCTCTCTTAAGGGATTGGGGAAAGTGCTCTCATAGCCAAATGCATGGCACAGGCCCAATAGGTGGCAGAGAGTTGTTCTTGAAAAGTGACAAATTTCAGATGTGGAGAAATATCACCACTACTTGAATAGACTATGATATACTGACACTGTCTCACCTATGTTCCCAGTTAAATCCAACTCTCCTTGCACTGACCACCAGGGTCTTCCATAGGACCTAGCCACTCTCACTTTGGTTCTGTTGCTTATATAATATTAAACATACTCCAGAGCACCTTGTAAAATATGTATAAAAATGTAAGTGCACATTGAATGAATTACAAGCTAGTAGACATACATTACATTTAAGAGACAATTCAGTATGAATTTTGATTTTGCAGTTATCTTTATTTTAGAGTTAATTCATTTCCTTCTAAGGTTTAGATAATTTCCTAGGCTCCTGAAAAACAGTTGTGCCTCAGGCATTGAATCTACTTGAGTTTAGCAGATTAAGATTACTCTCCTGGCCAAGGTATAACCTAGATTTTATGATTAACATTTGGCTTTCACTACAAAATAATAAATTTGAAGGCTCACTAATTGATAAAAGCCACAATCAACTTAAGTTTCCTTCAATGCCAACTTGTACAAACCAACCCAATAGAAATCTGTCTCATGTCCTATGCCCAGGTAAAGTAGGTGGGCAGATATTTCTGCTATGCACTTTTACCTGTAAGGTCTATGTAGTTTTCTTATCTTCATAGTGGGGAGACATAAAGTTAAAGGAGGATGCTTGACCAAGTGTACCTGAAAGGCCCAACACAGAACCAATTTCTCACCTTTGAGCTAGGTTTTCTCTGGATTTGACAGTAACAAAACTTCCTTTGTTATCTCCCTGAGCAGATAGCAGTTGTAAAAATCTTTTATTGTCTCCAAGGCCTTTACAAATGTTAGTTATTTTATAGCAGGGCTTTTTTTTTTTTTTCCTTTTCCCTCCCTCTTCCTTCATCCTTTTTTTTTTTTTCCTTCCTTCCTTCCTTCCTTCCTTCCTTCCTTCCTTCCTTCCTTCCTTCTTCCTTCCTTCCTTTCATTCTTACTTTCTTCACATCAGCCTGCCTGCTTCCTCCCTTTCTGCATTCTGCTCTTCCATTTTAGAGATGGGAGCAAGGTATGAAATAAGATTCATTTGGAGTTAATCGGGCGCTGGAAGTCTCTCAATTCCCATTGCTCCTGCTTGTCAATGTGGTCTGTTTTGCTTTTCAAGGTTCCACCATGGTGTGATGAAGCACCTTGGGAAATTGAGTGGAAGAAAACAAAGCCAGGTATAGCCTGTGAGGAAATCTAAAGATGTGGTTGTTAGAAATGTGGGATTTACAGTCAGATGGCTTGGGTTTGAGTTTTGGTTTCATCTCTTAGGAGATAGGCAGGATGTATAACCTCTCTGAGCCTTAGTTTTCTTATCTGTAAACCAGAAAAATCAAAACACCTACCTTATAGGGTTGTTAAAAATAATATATTTTATAATTCAGGAAAAGCACTAACACAGTGAATACATGATACAGTTTGACTGAGTAAATGTGAGCTATTGTTATTAACAGGGTCCTGGAGGTGACAGTGTTTGAAAAGATCCATTAGAAATATAAGTGGTTGAATTTGGAAGCTTTCTTGAAGAAGGACATTACTAAAGTTATAAAAAAAAACCTTCTTTTGGCATAGCTGGGTTGTTATGACTTATCAGCAAATCCTATGCACCTTGATGAACTTGTTTGCAGAGGGTTTTTCTTTTAAATTATTAAGATAACTGTAGAATCACTCACATAACAAGTGAAGTATGAGTTCCTTTTCCTGGTTCTCATCTACTTCATTGGTCATACCTCCTTAGTCTCTTGGTTGCTTTTCTTTATCTTCTCTTTAAACATGAGCACATTAAGGCCTCAGTCTACATGAGTGAAGACAGGAGCAGTTTTGTACCCTCCCACCTGATACACTTGGCAATATTAGGAGTCATGTTTGGTTGCTATAACAATGGTGTGCGTGTGTGTGCTGCTACTTGCATCTAGTGCATAGAGGTGAGGTATTGTTAAATGTCTTATAACACATAGGATAGTCCCCAACAGCAAATAGTTATTCATCTCAAAGAGTCAATAAGGCTGAGCCTGAGAAATCCTGGTCTACACTGACCAATTAATGGTGTCTAGTAGGCACCTTCAAATTAATATATTTAACATTTGCCTTTAATCTTCTCTACCCCAAATCTAAATGGGCTCCTCCTGAAGTCTTCCTCAAGTCAGCAATTGGCCACTCCAGCCTTCAAGTTTTTCTGGCCAAAACTTTATAGTCATCTGTGACTTAAAGAAATTACAAGAACCTAGTATAAAGGAACCATGGACATGGACAACAGGTGGGATTGACTTTGGGGGGAATGGGTGGGTGGGGAGGGGGACAGAGGGGAGCAAAAAGGGGATGGATGTAATACAACGACAATAAAATTAAAAAAAAAATAAAGTGAGAAGCCATTAAAAAAAAAAAAAAAAGAAAAGAAATCTGTTGGTCCTATCTTCAAAATATAGGTAGAATACAATCACTTCTTACAACTTCACTAATCCCATCATGCCCCATATCACTATCATCTCTTTCCTGATTAATTAAAAAACCTTCTAACTTGTTTTTCAACATTTCTCCTATATCCCTCAAACCTCAAAGAGCTACAGTGATCCTTTAAAATATAAGACAGCTCTGATCAGTTTTTTGCTCAAAGCCCTCCAATACTTCCCATCTCAGTCAAAATAAATGACAAAGTCTTCACTATGGCTTCTAAGAGCCTGCATAAATTGGATCTTCATTGCCTTTAACCCTGCCTCTTTCATTGTTGTTCACTCAGCTCTAGCTGCTCTGATCTCTTTGATATTCTTTAAAAAACCTAAGCACACTTCCCCCAGGATCTTTGTATATTCTCTTACCTATATCTGAAATGCTTTCCTGCAACATTTTGCAGGAATCACTGTGTCAGCCTCTTCCAGGCTCTGCCCAAAGTTACTTTATCAGTGATGCCTTCCATGAGTGTCCTGCATAAAATAGCATCCTAGCTGCATTCCATGTTCTTCTTCACTTACACGATTTTTCTCCTAAGCTCTTATTGTCATTCAACATTTATTTTATTTTGTTCTTATTTCTGTTTGTTTCCTGTATCCCCCCGCCCCAATAGAGGCCAAATTCTGTGAAGGTCTAGTGATTTTTTTCTGCTCTGTTCTCTACTACGTCTGTACCTAGACCAATGCCCAACTCATTTTAGACATTTCACAAATATTTGTGGAATAAATAATCAATTTTTAAATTGTGCTATTGAAGAGTTCTAGTGCTAGAATAATTTCCATTCATCACAAATAGAATATTTCAAATGTGCTAGGAATAGGCACATTCCTTTTGTGCTGGGAATCTTTTCTTTGCCACTTATATATTGTATAACAATGGGAGGCTATTTTAATTCTTTGGATCCTAGCTTCCTTATCTTAAAATGCATCAGTTTCAATTATGGAATAAAACACATACAGTGTTTGACATAGTGTCTATAATATACAAAACATCATATAAATAATAACAGGAGTAGTGATAATGGGGATTCACATGGGGATGCTATCTAGTCTGGACAGGAGCCCACTAAAAGTCCCCCCATAGCTGCCCAACTTCAGGTACTCTCCCAAAGTGTCCCCACCTGCCTCCTCCCCTCTTTATCCATCCTTGCTAGATTTTCTAGGTCAGGTCCAGAGGTTCCTAGGCTTCTGAGCCCTCTGATTCCACTTATTTTAATTAAAATCAATTCAATTGATAAGGATGTATTGCTAAAGGATACTGTTATGTCAAAAATGTAGACACCAGGCACCAGGTGCCTGGGCACCAGGCAAAAGACTTATGCCCTGAATTTGCAAGATGAGAGACTGGGACAATAGTACAGAATTGAGGACAACAGGGTATTAATTGGAGAGCTGGCCTATCACTTTTTGTGTGTTTCTCAGTGAATGAGAGAAGGCTAAGCAATTCAACTTCAATAGTCATCATTTATTGTTGCTCATTTGTTCATCCAGTCATATATTCACCCACCTGTCCAATATATGTTGATCACTGTATGTTGCCAGGCGTTGTTCTCAGCTCTGGGCAAAACTCAATGAATGACATAGAAATACCCTATACCCAGGAAGAAGTTCTTATGGTTCAGACAAGATAGACAACATAAAAAAAGTAAACATGATTTCTGAGAAGGACAGGAGCTATAAATAGAGTAGACCAGGGCCATGACACAGAGAATGGCTGCGGCAGGGCTCCATTAGGTAGGGTGATCAGGAGATGTCCTGTTTGAGAATACAGTGCTTGAGTTGAGACCAGAGAGTAGTGGTTCACTATCAAACTGCCCACCTCCTTTTCTGTTCCTTCCTTTAATGAAGTAAAGAGAGAATGACGTGGGGATCACAGCTTCAAACCGACCAAAAGGGAGAAACCTAAACTCTTGGTCTCCACTTTATCTCTGGTACCTAATATCCTGAAAATACTCAGTGAGTGAGTGACTTTGGTTTAATATTTGCACTCCTTCCTTCCCTCTCTCCTTCCCTTCCTCCTTTCTCTCCCTTTGTTTCTCCTCTTTCCTCTTCTCCCCTCCCATCCTCTTTTCTTCCTTTCTCTTCCATTCCCTTTCTCTTTCTGTTTTTCTCCTCTTTCCTCCAGAGGTCCAAGGAGAATGTACCTGAGCATGGGCAGTTTAGTTAGCAGGTATTATGATAAAGAAGGATCTCATGTTGAAATCAGTTTAGGAAATGCTGACTTAGAAAAAGACTGGTTCCTTTATGCAGGAGTTCTCAAACTTTATTATTCTAATATACATTCTGAAGCTTCAAAAGGGCCCATAGCACATAACATTTCCCAAACTTATGTCATTATAGAACCCCTTTACCCAAAGAGTATCATCAATGACTAGTGTTTAGTGGGTGATACTTTGGGAAATTGAATAAAACCGACCAATGCATCAAGAAAATTCTTATTACCTAATAATTTTGTTCTGGATAACCAAGGTCATCTCTAAGGAATGCTGACACTAGGGTACTGTCCTCCTATCCAAATATTGGTGTCCTGGTGTAATCAGGTAAAACTGATTGCTACAATGTAAAAGAAAATATTCAAATCATTTGAAAGGCTTAGTTAGAAAAAAGAAAGTCAGGCCATTCAATTTGTTGTGGGTGGCACTGTTGATGGGATAGGGCTGGGGATATGGAGAAAGGAACAGATTAGAGATCTCTATATATACATTTTCTCCCTATTCCCCTCTATTCTCCCTGAGTTACTGCCAGTCAGCATCCCATGAGAGAATATCCCTTCCCTCATCTCAAATCCCCATCTGCCATAGGGGAAGGGACTGGGAAAATCTCAAATGGTCCTATTGTTGGCTGAGTAATGTAATCATTTCAATTACTGATCACTACCATGGCCACCAGTTTATCCCAACAGCTATTATTTATCAAGTACCTGCTATGAGCCAGGCATTATTTCAAGTGCTTTCCATGTATTAGCTCATTTAATTCTCATAGTGATACTATGTGGGTATTGAGAGCTGTTAGCCCTATTTTACAGGCAAGGAAACTGAAACTTAGAAATATTAAGTAATTTGACAAAAGTCACATATATGCTATCTGACGTCCTCTTTTTGATGTTTGAGTCCCATTCTTAGTCACTCTGGTGAATTGACTGCAGGCTCCCAGGTGGGGTCAGCAGACCCTACAGTGCTCGTGAATTGTGGGTAGGTGGGTGGACAATGGTCAGGAAGAAAAGTGGGGCTGAGCTCTTTCAGGGCTGGACACTTCATCATCCTCTTTTTCAAAAGAGAAACTTTTCACTCCAGCTTGTAAAGCCAGTGTCTGACCTATGATATAGAAGTTGTCCCTATTTAGAAGCAAATATCTAAAAAGGAACAATAAAGATCAATACTTCAATCAATGATCCTTGCTGGTCAAATTGTTGATGATTTTCTGAAGGTAGAAAGCCAAGGACCTGGCCATTATTTGAAATACCTGGGCAGATGTGGTGTTTGCTCACTGAGAGAAACTTAGTTCCATTCCTCATCCCTACCATCTTCAGGCATCCACATTCATTGCCTGGCTCTTGTAAGCACTTACATTTGTAATCCCTGCTGCAGGGAACAGGGAGCCTTTGGCAGAAGAGTGATGTAACAGTTATTGGGCATGTATGTACATAATGTGTATATAATGGTGTTATTATGATTAAGTCATATTTAGGAGCTAGAACTCTGGAACCCAACACACCTGGGCTTTTTGTGTTAGGTATTGATGTTAATACAGATGTGGCAGACCACTAAGCAGCTATGTGATCTTGGGAAAATCTCCTAACCATCCTCAGCCTCAAACTTCTTGTCTGCAAATAGGAACATAACAATGCCTACTTCTTTGGGGTATTGTAAGGATTAAATGAGAAAGTGAATGTTACAGGTTCAGAATAGCATCAAGTACCATGGAAAGTTTTTAATAAATGTTAGCTAGTTTGTAATTTAGGATGATAATTGGTCAAGGATATACAGAATATTTCAGAACAAGGGGAGTTTGGGAGCATATAATACTTTAAATGGGACAAGATAAGGGTCTCAAAATCATGACTTTGGAGGTACTAGAATAGAGATTTTCAGGCTCTATTCCAATATAGAGAATAGCCTGTCCAAGAGTGTTTATTTTTAATAATCTTCCATGGTGGTTTTGTTTCTTGGCTATATTTGTAGACTACTGCAGAGCCTACAGTTCTTATCAGAGTGTGGGACAAATAGCAAACAGGCCTTTGATTAAGGTCCACAAAGAAGAACAAATAAACATCCCTTGGTCTCCCAATCATAGATTTCCTCTCAATTTAAGTGGCCCCTGAAGGAAGAAAAGAGTAATTACTCAGTTTACTTTAGATGCTGATCATAGCTATGTTTTTTCCCCTAGTTTGTGAGCCATTAATATGTGCATTGTAACAGTGGTTTTGGAATGATAATTTGAGTTACTACAATAGGGACTCTTAGTAGGAGTCTCCCACTCAGTAAAGGATGATGATAATAACAAAGCTCTAAGTGCTTGCTTTGCGCTGATCACTGTTCTTTGTGCTTTTATATGAATCATGACATTTAGTAAACTAAGAATTGAACCTGAGTTGAATGAATGTTCACTATCATATGCCTCCATTGGATGAGATCAGCCAAAGTTAAGAAGGCTTATTCAAGGAACATGTCTAAGACCTCAATTTACATACACTTAGTTCCTGAAAAGCAGGTCTGGATGAAGAAAGGATGGTCTGCCTTACTGGGACTGCCTCACAATATTGTGACCAACAAACAAATATGAGACCAAATACACACACACACACACACACACACACATCCAGGATAGCATCTCAAGATTATACATAGTATATTTGGAGAGAGAGAGTAAAACATTGTGATGTGTAAACTTATTGAAAATTAGAATTTAGTAATGAATAGTCTTTTAAACCTCATAGTTTTCTGATTTACATAAATAGTAAGACAACTTCATGATCTCTGAGTACTGCTACAAAACTTTACTGCTCTTCCCATGATGGGGAGAGTAGAATCAATACTATACCACTTTTGAATGAAGCTCTAGCCTACATTTGCCTACAAATGCCTCCCTGTGACCTGACTATTAGTAGCTTAGGCTCTGGCAGTGAATTATAAGAACAATAAAATCAGGTTTATTCCTTCTATCAATCATCTAAGAAAATTTATTAAATTGTGGTCATTAATTTCATCATGTTAAGTGATGCATAATTTCATTATCCATTATGGTTGCTTGTAAATTTTTATGAATTATTTGTGTCATTAAAAATTCAACATGTGTCTAACATGAAAATGCAGAGCTTTTGGACCAGAGATAACTTTTTTTCTTCTCCTCTATGTCAGGCACAAATATTGGTGATATTAGGGTGTTGAAATGCTCTCTTTTCTTTCATAGAGGGTGGAAAACACAATGCTATATTCTGGTGGAGAGTGAGAGAAAATGCAAAAAATTGCACAAATGAGTGATTGACATATATTAATAGTTCAGCTTTCTTTTCCTACATGGTGATATTACTGAATAGTTTAAATGTTTGACTTTAGTCACACTTTATCATAATGAGTTATTTTGCAATTTGATGGTCACATCTAGGGACCTTGGCTTGGTCAATGTTTTTTCTGTAATAATGAATCATGTTATAGCACATCTTGTCTGTAATTCCACATTTTGTATATTTAATATCTTATTCAGTTTGGGCTGCTATAAAAAATAACAGAGACTGGCTGGCTTAAACAACAAATGCTTATTTCTCACAATCTGAAGGATGGCAAGTCCAAGTACCTGCAGATTCAGTGTCTGGTGAGAGATCTCTTCCTGGTTCTATTTTCACTTGGAAAGGAGGGAGGGTGAGAGGAAGAGAGAAGATAGGGAGAGAGGGAGAGAGAGGGGGGAGGGAGAGAGAGAATATTCTCTCTTGTGTCTTTTAAAAGATTTAAAAAAATTATTATTTCCAGAGAGAGGGGAAGGGAGGGAGGCAGAGAGGGAGAGAGACATCAATGTATGGTTGCCTTTCACCTGCCTCCAGCTGCAGACCTGGCTGGAGACCTGGCTTGCAATCTGGTTATGTGCCCTGTCTGGGAATTAAACCAGCAACCTTTGGGTTTGCAGGCTGGCACCTTATCCACTGAGCCACCACCTAGGGCTCTCTTGTGTTTTTTTTAAATAGGGACATTAATGCTATTTAGGAGGGCACTCACCATCTTTATGACCTATTTACCTCTCAAAGGCTTGACCTCCCAACACCATCTCATTAGGAATTAGGGCTTCAATATATAAAATCTGGGGGTATACAAACATTCACTCTATAACAGTCTGCACCTGTATCTCCAAAATCATGTCCTCACAGGCAAATAGATTCTTTCTATACCAACAACTCCCTTGAAAGTCTAAAGTCTCATGTAACTACCACAAGGTCCTTGGCTTGGTCAATGTTTTATCTATAATAATGGGTCATGTTGTGGCACATCTTGTCTGCAATTCCACACTTTTCTATCTTGTCAGCAACATTTATTAACTGCTTACTGTGTGCTACACATGATGCCCCATACTGTACATACATCATCTGATTGAATCTTTGCATTAGCCCAATGGTGCAGGTATGACTGCTACTTTACAGGTAAAGTGCCTTTGAGACTCTCCAAAACTAAGGGCAGTTTTAAGTCTTAATGGGTATTGGGGGAGGGGAAGTTGAATGCATTGTTACTAAAAATCCTTCAGTACTTTTCTTTGCTCTCAGGATAAATTTCAAACTCTGTTCGTTTATTCAGTCCATAAGTACTTATCAAGCACCTAGTGTTCTTGGAGTTATTGCAGACATGGTCCCTGCTTTCATGAGCTCATAGGCTAGTGGAGAAACCCAAAATAGAATATGTGATGATATTTATGAAGGGAAAGGTGAAGGAGCTAAAGGGATCGTTCAATGTGGGAGAGTGTTTAGCATTGGGAGGATTGAGAGGAAGGCTGTTCAGTATCTTTGTAATAGTATCTAACACACATGGAGTCTGTTCTTCATTTTTTATGGAGGGAGGCTGATTTAGGCTGCTGGATAAAGAGTAGGAATTTATTGGTTTGGTATGATGAATGAGCTATCACAGGGAAAACTGGTGAAGTAGGTAGAATTCAAGGACATCTCTTACTGCTTCCTGCTGAACATCCTTACCCTTCCTTCTACTTACAGCATTCCAGTTGTTCCTTGGGAGCCCCTTCTCCCTGTCTTTGGTTTATACGGTTTGGGCATAGCTCACCCTATTGCATTTCCATAGCTACGATGGCTGGTTCAGGGTGGACGCCTGACTCAGTTGATTCAATAAGATTCAACCACAGGACTTTGGCTAAAACCTCAGGGAAGGAGAAGCTTCTTTCTGTTGGGGTTACTATAGTCATAGAATGTAACCCATCAACTACTAGCAGCAACCACATTGCCTCCATGAGGAAAGAGGCTGCCTGAGAATGAAGACAATCCAGAGGGAATACACTGAGAGGAGAAACTCTTCAAGACATCACTTGAGCATTTGGATCCAGCTATGCCTGTAGACAGGCCTTGCCTCTTTAGTTACATGGAATGGTGAAATATTTTCTCAGTCAAAGCCAGCTTGAATTAGGGTTCTGATGATTACAACAGAAGATGGGTTTAGTCAAGCAAAGCCCTGCCTATCTGTATTTCTTCACTTGCCTCCTCTTTTTCCATTTACATCTTCACATAGTCCATGCATCTCTTCCTTTCAGATGCCTGCTGCCTCATGCTCAGAGCCTGGCCTTTTCCTTTTCCAACTGGGCTGGCACTACTCCATTATTCAAACATTTCTTTAGGACTCCTCTTAATCGAAACTTACTTGTTCTATTTCCTCAGGTTCTTACAGAATACTGATTAATCTGAAAACCCTACATTTCCTTGATCAATTCTTTCAATTCATTGATTGGTACCTAGTAGGCCCAGGTACTTACCTTGTTTAAATGATGGAAAAGGTCTCTGCTCTCATGGAACTAACAACCTAGATTAGTTTTACAGTAATCTAACCTTAGTTTTCGGTATTAATGATTAGGGATGGTCTAGTCCCAGGATTGCCAAATTATGTCCTGTGGGCCAAATCTGGCCTTCTGCCTGCTTTTGTAAATACAGTTTTATTGAGGGCATATCCATGCCCACTTATTTACACATCATATGTGGCTGCTTTCATGTTAGAATTGCAGAGTTGAGTAGTTGTGACAAAGATTGCATGGCTTCCAAGCTGAAGTATTTGCTATCTGACCCAACAAATGTTTGCTGACCCATGGTCTAACATGTTTTCTTTCTTTCTTTCTTTCTTTCTTTTTTATTTAAGATTTTATTTATTATTTCCAGAGAGAGGGGAAGGGAAAGAGGCAGAGAGGGAGAGAAGATTCAATGTATGGTTGCCTTTCACCTGCCTCCAGCCACAGACCTGGCTGGAAACCTGGCTTGCAACCTGATTATGTGCCCCGGTTGGGGAATTGAACCAGCGACCTTTGGGTCCGCAGGCCGGTACCTTACCCACTGTGCTACCAGCCAGGGCCTAACCTGTTTTCTCACAAAGGTATTTTCAGTATAAATGGGGTCCCAAGAGATCTAGTGTTTCAACTCAGTTCTTTTTAATGGTAGAGTCACACAAAATGTAAACTTGAACTCTTAGGAGCCTGGTGGGTACTGTCTGAAATTTCACCTGCAAGTACCACATTTATTTAAAGTATTCTGATTTAAAAAATCCTGCACCCTTTGCATTTCATCACGCGGTTATTTGTGTTAATATGAAAATGATATTTCAGATTTTGCCAATAAGTTAATATGACAGGAAGATGCTTCCTATTGAACTCTGTGACCTTGGATTCTATACATGTTTCCACTTGAAAAGCATGGCCTGCATTCAGCACATGTCTCTAAAGTGGAGCTTTTGGAGTCATGGCTTAGAAAAGAGAAGGCATCTCCATGCCTCACAGCCCCTCTGCCCTCCATCAAAGGGATGACAGAAATGAGGAAAGGCCAATGCTTCTAGTGGATTTTTGGTCCTACCATCTGTCTCTTCTGCCCTTTTGGAATAATGAAAATTTACAAAAATCTGAAAAGTTTTTCATGTATTTTTAAAAGTTTTCCTGAAGCATTTCAGTTTTCTTAACAAGAAAAAATCATTTAGATATCATTCATTGCACTATTTCTTATGCCTTTTCCCCTAGATTAGAGATTTTCAGCTGGTGTGCCTCAAGAATTTTTAGAACATGTAATACCTGACTATTTAGTCAGGGGCACTGACCTCTTTTCCCTTAGATTGTCAATTAAAAAAAAAAAAAAAAAAAAAAGACAACAACCAACACAACAATAGCTATCTGTTGTGAACGAATACAAATTATACCTATTTTTGTCAGATTAGCAGGTATGCCACAGAATTTTAGTAATTTATGTGTTCCATGAGATAAAAAAAGGTTGAAAACTGCTGCCCTAGTGGCTCTCTTTGAGGTGCTGGTTGGAACCCATTAGTACGTTGCTTGGGCACAGAGGCTGCTTAAGGATGTATCTCTTGGTTTGAGATTATGATTAAGAATTCTTTTGTTCCCTTTATTTGGCAGGTTTGGAGGCAGAAAAACTGTTCTATGTGGTTGGAGTATTGCATTTGTTATTGATGTACAAAAAGACATTTATTATTTACTGGGTGTTATAGATTGGTTTTACTCTTGGGTTTTATTAGGTTTTATTTAACTCTATTATAAAGAAAATCACTTAGCTAGACAAACCCAGCCTCCTCCTCTTGGCGGAGCAGGGATGGCAGGTAGGGTTCAGGGACTATTACCATTTAGGGATGGATGTCTAATGGTTCACTCATTAAGACACTGAGTGAGGAGTCACCATGTGCTGAGCGCTTTGCCTGTAGATCTCATTGAGTTAGTACTGAAGCCATTGTAAGGTATTCATTCCCATTTTACAGATGAAGACATTGAATTTTACAGTCTTCAAGCAACCTGATCAAGGTCATTCAACTAAAGGAGGACAGCAATAATAAGTAACATTTGCTCAACACAATATGCTAGTCACTGTTTCAAGTGCACACAGTACCTTGTTTCACTGTCACAGCAGCCTTACAGAGCAGGTACCGTCATCACTGTGGTGTTACAGGGCAGGAAACTTTGGCTCAGACATTAGAGAACTCACTGGAGGTTACCAGACTAGCAAAGGGTGAAGCTGAGATTCAAGCCCAGACAGTTCAACTTCAGAGTCATTTTTTCAAAACCTGTGCTAATCCACATGCCTCTGTTTATATTGGAAGTGTGAACAAATGCACACCCTCCAAAACCAGTGACCCTGGCTGTCCCATTAGCACTGGCCTCCATACTGTTGGGGAACTGGGATCTGTTCATATTACTTGGTTTTATTTAAGCCTATTACAGGTTTTATTTAACCTTCTAGCACAGGGCTCTGCCTTCCCAACTCTGAGCAGGGATTCCAGAATGGATAAGGAACTCCACCTCTCAGTGCCTCTCAGGACACAGATGATAGATTAGCATGACACTGTAGACTAAGAGTTGGGAGGCTCAGGTTCCAGGCCTTGAGATGGTCCCGTGCACCCAGAGGAAACACCATCTCTCTTTGGCCAGCCATTTTGTCTGTGAAGTGAGAGGGTTGGCAGGCTGAATACTCCCCTCTGGGTCCAGCATCTTTATTTCTTTCATTTAACCTCCGCCCATGGTGTCGTAGGTTTTCCTGTGACATCTGCATGAATACAGAGTATAGATAAATCTCTGGATGTCAGCAGCCTGAGTCTTCTGAAAAGTGGACTTTGAATGTCACATTCCTGTGTTCAGAGGATGATTACCCAGATGGAAGATGGCAGGCAGGTGGAAGAGGCTGCTGGTGTATGAAATGGCTGATAGGAAGTCAAGAACTGTAGATGTCACCCAGATGGATCAGAACACCAGCCAGCAGTGTATGGAAATGCTTACAGGTTTGGCAGAATCCTAATGACCAAAACTCCCTTTTCCTCACTCCTAAAGGTGACTTCATTCTCCCCATTCAAGTCCCACGTCCTCCATACTCCTGAATACTTCAGCTCTCACTCATCTCTCCCTCTTTCTGCAGTCGCCCCTACCTATAGTTTTTTTTTTTTTTTTCCAATCAGTTCCTTTGTGTTTGTTTCAGCTTGGAGCTGATATGGATCCTCAAGGACCCTGGCCCAGAGCTGCCTGCTGAGTAGGCCCTCTCCACATTCCCAGAGGCTTTGGGTGTGGGGTATGAGGGAGATTCAACGGAGTTCAATGTACCTAACTTCTGGGTTCTTCCCACCCTCAACAAATATTGATTGCGTTTCTACTGTATGCTAGGTGGAGTTCTTGGTGTCACAGGACACAGATGGACACAGCACTGTTACTGGTGCACAAGGCCCTCGTTCAATTTCTTTTTGCGGGGAGGAGTGGGTAAGAAAATTCTTTCAAAAGCTGAACAATCAGGCCTATATAAATATGCACATTTGATGGGTTTTCCAGAACATGGTAAATGTAGGCTTTCTTTTTTTAGCCAGCTTTGATAAAATAAGAAATGTGAAAATGTTTTACAAATGCAAAGGGCCAAACAAGCAGCTTGTATTTTTAGGGATACTGGATCCTTTTTATATAATTCTTTGTTTTTTTATTCTTGAGATGCCTTGTGCAGATACACTGGCCCATTTAATCATTTGTTCACTGGTAAAATACTGATACACAAATAAGACTCCAGAAGTCTCAGCAAAAACGAAGTTATGATAAGGTTTAGCCACTAGGTGGCAATCACAGACTGCAAATGCTTCTTCTATTTTTGGCACTAGATTCCGGGAGAGCTTTCCTAATATTTCTTCAATCATGGTGTGTTTTAACGTGTGTTTCCAAGCCTATTTCCATTTGCTGTGGGAATATTTCAGCTGATGTGGAAATGTTGAAGAACACACTAAATCCTTTGCATTCTTAGGTACTTTGTTAATTCAACCAAGTAGACTTAATTGATTATAAAGATAAAATGCACCTAGGATTGACATTCAAATGTAATTAAAAAATGTACCTTCTTTTAAAAAAATGGACCTGGATTTTGCTTTATATATAAAAGCATAATAGTGTCAATAAAGGAAAGTGTATCTCAAGAAAATTTCATCTTCTTTTCTTAGAGTAGGCAGGTCTCCATTAGTGGGGTGCAGATGGAGCCTCAGGGGTGTATCTATATCATGTGGCTCTGCCCCATGTCCAGAACTGACTGTGATGGGGACAGACACAGGTCAAAGCACTGCCATACTTTAGAAAATCTAAAAGATTAGGGGGATGCAGAGGCAGGAAGCTGAATTTCTGAATGGAAAGCACTGCTGATTATTTTTTATTGGTGACTGATAACTCCCAAGTATTTCATTAGTACTAAAACTCAATCCCTCCATTTCCTCTGATTGAGTCATTTTAATCAGGTTCTATCCCTGAACACCATCAGGAAATGGACTAGACTGGAATAGATTCCTATTTATTTTGGGCATGTAAGAAGATAATAGGACTCAAGAATAAAAGCCCAATATGATTTAAACAAATTTCTATCCTTCTTAGTCACTATTTGTCTGCAATGAGGACTGTGTGGTCCTGGGCTGTTTCATCATGTTTCTGAGTTAACCACTAGGTGCACAGGTTCTTTGATAGTTTTAGCTGATAATAGTGCCTGCAAGGCCGAAGAACACAAACTACAACTTTCCACAGCTGAATAGTTATTTTCTGAAACCATGATTTCAGTCAGAAATAAATTAAAATGGTTTGCTATCACAGAGAAAAAGGATTAATAGCTAAATCAATGGTTCTCAATTAGGGGTGCTTTTGCCCTCTCCTCCCAGGGGCATTTGGCAATGCCTGTTGACATTTTTTTGGGGGGGGGCAATGCCTGTTGACAATTTTTTTTTTTTTTTTTGGTTGTCACAACACGGGGTGAGGATGCTATCAGCATCTACTCAGCTGTTGATCTCTTCTCCCTTTTGTAACCTTTGAGAACTTTTTAGAGTCCAGGGATGTTGCTAAACATCCTACAATGCACAGGATGAGAGCTAACTAGTCCCAAATGTTGAAAGTACTGAGACTGAGATGCCTCGGCTCCAAGTCTTTCAATCTCAACCAGTGGTCAGGAAATTTTAGGTACTTCTAGGAGATAATCAGTCACTAGGTGGACTGATGGGTTGTTCTGACCGTTTGGGCGGATGCAATGTTTGGTCCCTGAATCTGTGTCGACTAGCTCTCAGCCCCCACCTCCACCCTAGTATATTTTCATAGCCTTCCCAGATCCAGCTGTTTGAAAATTTCATCAGATATTCTATCTGTCTCTGAAAAAAAAAAATCCAAAAATGCAAATGACTTATTCTCAGTTAAGTAGTACACAGCTGTGCAAAGAACCATTTAAACCAGTAACAGTTTAACAGTTTGTTTCTTGCTTTTAAAGAAAACTATTTCATAATTTCTCAGCCTCTTAAAGAGTTCCTTTAAAATATGCTATGGTTGGCTTCAGAGATAAAGTTGCCCATTTCTTTTTAAGTAAACTTGCTTCCTGCTTTACTGAGAATGTGTAAACTCCCAGAGACAGATGTGTCTAACTTCTTTCTTTTGTATTTTCAAATTCCTTCTCATTCCATAGGGCAAGTTAGCTGATGGTTCTATATCTCAGTTTTTCTGATTTGTCACTAGGGATGATAACACCTACTTCACAGGATGTTCTGAGGTGTGAACTAGTGCCTAGCTGAGGATAGCCCTTTCTCTCTGGCTCCCTCTCTGTGCACTGGCTTGACCTCCAGTATGCATACCTGTGGCACCTGAATGCTCTCCTCCCGGCTGCTGAATTGTCCAGGCTGAGCACCTGACTGGGACGAGTCCACCAGGTTCCCTTCTGAGTATTCTTCATCCAGTTTTCATCTTGTCCCTTTTAAATGAACTTGTTTAAGTTCTCTCTCCTTGGTTTAAATTTCAAGGCTCTTTTCCACTTTGCCTCATCTATATTTAGACTTCATTCTCCTTTCCTCCTTTTATACCCTTTCAGACCCTACTTTCCCACACAGCCCTGCAGCTTCAAGACTGGAGGTGTTGGTGGGAATGGCTTCCTTTGCTGGAATGCCCTTCCCATAACCCTGCCCTTGCAAATATTCAAATTCAAGGCCATATCAAAAATCCATCTTCTCCAGGAACATTCTTTTGTTTTCTCAGAAATAAGAAACCTACAGTTCTTCTCAGGAAGGAATTTTAATTCTATATTGTTTAAGATACATGACTGATTTCCCTTTGAGTGTGCATGCATCCTAAGGGCAAGGTGATTGTTTTCTTTTTCTGATCTTTGGCATCTAGTAGGATTGTTCTCAAAACAAACTGCAGATTTTAAATTTATCAAATTAAGAATTATTCATTCTATTTATTTGTGGCCTGGGAACTTCTTCAATAGTTGTCATTTTATCTATTTTTAAAGCTGTAATAAAATGCTGATGTATATACAAATAAAATTCAGAGAAAAATAAGGGACTATTGCAAATGCTTCCTTTCCCATGTAACTTTCTTTGGTTTTCCCAATAGGAATGAACAATTTTATTTGCTATTTTATTCAGCTAGTTCATGAGACAAAGCCAGATGTGGAGGAAAATGTTTTCTTTTGTTATGCCTAGCCACATTCAACAATATCATTAGTTAAATGTTTCTCATTTGCTTATTTACAAGCTGCTGTGAGAAGATTTATTAAGCAGAAAAGAAACCATGGAACATTCTAGAAAGAACTTGGAATGTTCTATAATGAATGTTAACCAATAGAGACTTGGAATTATGATTCTCAAAATGCAGACCTCACATCCTGGTTGGAGATAGTTTAAGTGGAACAAAGATGAGACAGCAAGAGGCCATGCAAGACAGCCATGCCCTTCCATTCCTTCTGTTTGCCTCAGGTTGACACTTGGAGCCTCCTTTTTCAATGAACAGAATCCACTTAGAATTTACAAATGTTTGTTTCCACCAAAATTGTTTTTATGACAACTATTACCATCAGACAGAAAAATAAGCCCTTGAAAATCCAAGTTTAAAGATAAAAGTAGATTGAAAAAATACATAAAACAAATCATAATGGTACTTGTGGCATGCAGGTATGGTGCGAGGGTGGTCAGGAATGACTGAAGTTTTAGAAATCTGTAGTTCATGCTGTCTACTGTAGATTTAACAGAAGTTAATGTTAAAAATATCTTGGATTTGAAAAAGGGGGAGTGAGTTACAAGTAGGTATATCGTATGTCCTAATTCTTCTCAAAGTCATATTTAGAATAGATTTTCCTATGAAGACTCATTATCAATATGTATATTTATTTTTACATAATGTTAAGTCCTTAATTAAGTCCTTAAGTCTTCTGAATCATTTCTAGGTTACATTTTACTTTCTTCCCAATGTATTTATTTATTTATTTTGTTGTGTATGCATCCTTCTCTGAACAAATCAGCAAGCACTAACTGCCACATTCTGATTCTGATGAATTATACAAACCCCTGTCTAATCCAATTATTCTGTATAATTAAAGAAGTTAGTTTTAATTTATAACTGAGCTTAATGTTAAGAGAAAAATAAATCTCTTTTTAATTTTCTAGTGCCTTAGTTTTATCCAGCTTTGCAAATTGTACTTATAGCCTATCTACAAAAATAAACCTGAATGTAAATTATTGTTTAAATCCCCATGGGCAAGCTGTTCTACCTTATTTGTTAGAAAGCAAATAAGACCTACTTTATGGCCTATTTACTAAACTGAAAATTTCAAACCAAGGGATTTGCAAGACATCAACTATATTGACATCATAACTATAGAAATGACTAACACAGAATAATGCTCTCAGGATAATTTAAGAACCTTTAAAACAAAACATTGTCTGATGTTTTTCTTTTCAGTTACATAGTAACATGGAGTTTAAAAAATGCATATACACACATTATTTATGTTCACCATTTAAACCGTTGTTTAACCACTCTATAGGGTCAAAAGGCTAACCTGTACTTTTTTTTTTTTTTGTAATTTAGTTTTGATCACCAGCATGCATTTATTTCCCTCCCCCCTCATCTGTACTGTGTCACAGCAATGCTTTAAAAACCAGGGAGATGAAGTAGGACTCTCCCTGTCCTTAAAATGCCATTATTATTTGACTTTTCAAATATATGTGGTCTTGAACTGTCATATAAAATTTTAATTGAAAAGCCCCAGGTAAGCAATGTGTTAAAAAAAAAAAAAAAAAAAAATCAGTTGATCTGTTCCTTGCCTTGAGGAATTTTTTGCAGGGACAATTTCTTGTGCTAATAATGTCTAAATATTTAGGTCTGCTCTATTGTAGGTAAAGTAGCATGTTCCTCCTTCTCGCTTCAGATTCACAAATTAGGAAGAAACCAATTAGGAAGATGTTTTGCTGTGTAACTCGCTCCCATGGGCATAAGCAGATAGGGAAGAAATGCTCCCTGTGGTGCAGAGGAGTAAAGCACTGGACTGGTTCCTGCTGCGACAAAAGACTATAGAGAATGCTCTGGGCTACATCCACTTGTGCAGGGCCATGCCTTAGCCAAGGCAGGCAGCAGATTACTGCACTTTCCTAAGCATGTCAGCCATCAAGCAGTCATTTTTTTCAGGCTCAAAAAAGCACAAAAGAATGAGAGAGGTCTTAATAGAGGAACACTCTCGAATCTCCTACTGTATATTTGATTAAATTGTAGGTGTGCAAAACTTAGTAACTACTAGCCAACTACTTTGTACTGATGCTGACACTCCCAGTGTATATAAAATGAAGAACCTGCAGTTTTGCAGCTCTGGAAATGGCACCTCAACTACTCAAAATCCAAACCTGGATGCTACTCTGGATTCTTCTCTCATCCCCACTATACACACACACACATACACACACACACAATTCAATCATAAGCTTTTCTGTGCCATTGCCCAAAACATACTTATTTTTCCTCATTGTCAATACAGTCTAAGCCACCATCAACTCTTACTTGGACAGCTTCAGTGGCTCCTTACTAGGCTCCCAGTGTATGTTCTGCTATAACAAGGAAATATGTAAAATTTGTCCAGATAATTTTTAAAATAACAGCTTGAAAGAATTATTATATAATCTATATACCATGAAATTTATCTCTTTTAAGTATACAATTCAATGATTCTAAGTAAATTTGCAACACTGCACAACCACAACAATAATACAGTGGAAATATAATATAATATAAGCATCCACCCAAAAGAGCCTCTATACCTATTTGCAGCCCATAACATTTGACCTGCAGTCTTAGGCAATCACAGGTCTGCTTTCTGTCTCTGTAGATTTACTTTTGCTGGACATTCATGTAAATAGCATCATGAAATATGCAGTCCTTGGCATCAGGCTCTTTTACTCGTAATGTTTTTGAGGCTTCTCAGTGTTGTCCAAGCATGCATTAGTGTTTCATTCCATTTTATTGCCGTATATTATATGTAATTTCTGAAGCATAATAATTATATAAACAGCAGGAAGCCATCACTCAACTTCAAATTAGAATATTCCACAGCTACTTGGTGCTCTTTTTCATCCTCCAGTCTGTTGCCCACCTACTAACTGACATGGTAGTTGTCCCTTACAACTTTCTGATCAATTCTCATATCCATCAATATCAAATCCAAAGTCCTTTAAGTCCTTTCATGGCCCACCACAATGCGCTATTTGATCCTTGATTCTCTTTCTTATTACTTTCCCTGTACTCATATACTCCAGACACAATGTTCTTATTTCAGTCCTTTGAACATCGCAAGCTATTCCCACTCCTCTTTTCCTTAAATGTTCTTCTGCTTGCTCTGTATGCGACTAGATCCTTGACATCACTGTCTCAATTCCTTTCCCTGAGAGAGGGATTTCCTGACCAGCGAAGCTAAAGGGAATTTCTCCTCAACCAGTCATTACCCATCATATTCCCCTGTTAAATTTTTCAAGTGTTCACTGCTATCTTTAATAATCTTATTTGCTTACATAGTTGATGTTAACTTCCACTATAATATAGGATCCCTGAAGCAAGGGCCTGTGTCTGTCTTGTTCATTGTTTTATGCCTTGTTCCTTAAGCATTATCTAATTTATATTTTATGTGAATAAGGAAATGAGTAAGAATCAGTACATGGAATGAACAGGTAAAACCAGGGTGCCAAGTGGATCTGGAGATCTGAAAAAGCAGGCAGTAGAGTGCACCAAACCACAATCTTTGTTAAAACTGACAGTATTTTTGCATCTGTGCCTTCCCATTTTCTTTAACATAAGTATTCCTATGAAAACAATTTAACCACTTGTCCCTAGATTAGGTTTAACCTCATGCAAAGAAAGAATGTACTGATGTGCATTTGGGTCTAAAAAATCAGTGCAAATACTGCTGGTTTGGGGTTTTGTGTGATTAACCCTACTTTTTAACAAGGTGTATGATGTCAATTTCAAGAGACTTTTGATTTCAATCATCCTGGCAACTGGGTTTAGAAATAAGCCCTCTTAACTTAGAGAGTCCTTAAGGTTATGTAGGTTTCTTAAGTACTGAATGTTTCCATTTCAAATATGGTCAAAACATTTTTTTAGTTTGCATATTAAAAAGAGGTAATAATAGCCAAAAAGATCATCCTTTTTCTCTTTCCTCCTTCCCTTTTTTTAAAAAAGATTTTATTTATTATTTTTAGAGAGAGGAGAAGGGAGAGAGGCAGAGAGACATCAATGTATGGTTGCCTTTCACCTGCCTCCAGCTATGGACCTAGCTGGAGATCTGGCTTGCAACCTGGCTTGCTTTGGCTGGGAATTGAACCAGCGACATTTGGGTTCTCAGGCTGGCACTTTATCCACTGTGCCACCAACCAGGGCCTCTCTCCCTTCTTTTTTATGAATTATTTTATATTTATACATCCATAGTTTTTATACATAATAATTTTTCCTGGCCCTGGAAAGTGTTTAGGTATTAGGTAAGGAAGTTGGTAGCTGATCTTAGTTTACTTTAGTTAAAATCATTGGTATTAACTGTGGTCCTATGACTTCATTGGCAGATCATTTTCACTGAACTAAACATGTAAAATATTGACATGATATCCTGATTCCTGGTAGGTTATAAATATTGGGAAGGGATTAACAAACAATTTAAGAAAAAGACTTAAATTTTACTAGTTATTGCAAAAGACTTCAAATATTTATACAATGAATTGTTTCATTTCATTGTCTCTCCCTATATATTTTAATCCATGGCTTTGTTTTCTCCTGATGCTTTAAATAACCAGGATCCTGCACAAATAAATATAACTAAGATGTTAATTGTTCTTACCTCAACATACAAACACCACAATGTATGTGTCTGCTTAGTTACATGAAGTATCACCCTTCTATTTATATAATAATTTTAGTTGTAACGCTTTTTATGTATGGAGCAAATTGAGATTGCTCAATGAGGCTGGAGAATGATATTTGTCTGAGCACAATGACATGCTTGCTGTTTGTCTACAAACAACTGAACTGCATCTTAATTCCAGGCTCAAGTTTAAAAGTGGTAACAAATTCTCTGAGACTATCAGAGGCTGAAGACACAGGGCTTCCAGCAACTAAATGAGTGAGTGACTATCAGCCATACACATTCCCCCAGGATAATGGAGGTCACTCAAACAGGGTAACCAACTGGGCCAGTTTGCCCCGGGACATAGGACTTTCATGGTTAAAACCAGAAACTCTTGGGCTATCCAGGATGAGCTAGTTCCCCTGGTCGTGAACACAAAGGAAATAAATAATTATCAACTAATAATACCATTTCTAGGAATTTCTCCAAAGGAAACAGTCATAGATGGGTATAAAGATTTCCACAAAAGGTTATCTATTACATGCATATATCTGTGTACACACACTCAGAGATACAGAAATGCAAACTAGAAAACAACACCAAAACATTGACAATCATTATTGACAGGTATTGCGATCATGAGTAATAGTTAATTTTTCTTTAACTTCCTCTCAATTTTGGCAACATTTATCAGAAACATCAAATCTAGTTTTAAATACTAGCAAATAATAAGACCAAACACATTGTTTGATATAAAATAGATACTAAAAGAGAAATATTATTTGAAGTATAAGCATAAAAGATGTATTTCCTGCCCAGATTTTTCAGCAGTTGCATCTGTAAGGAGAGTCCTGGGTCTAAGATTCCATTGCAAAGTTGGACTTAAGCCTGATTTACTTAAATATAATTAAACACTTTCCTCAGGAAAGACTTGAAGCACCCAACACTTATATTACCTATAGAAAACCGCTCACTTGCACAGTGAGAGTGGACTCATTGTAGGTTATTTCTTGAGATCCTTTCACATTAATACCTCTCTACCAGGGGCAAGCATTCCTCTAAGCACAGTACATTCTGACTTTTAAAACAAGTAGGAAACGAAGCCTTCAGGGGGAAGTGAATGTGCTAATTTATTTTTTTTGGTTTGATGTCAGTGTCACCTGGTGTCAGTATGTAACATTCTGTAAAAACAACAACAACAAAACCCCACTATCTTTGCTAATGTGGAGAAAGAACAAATTTAGTACAGTTGTGGAGTAATCTGTGCAGGAAATAAAGGACTCAGCTAGAGAACTGACTGTCCCAGTTCCCAGCTGTACATTGTTACCCACAAGGTTGTAAGACATGCTGGCTGGCTTCAACTCAGTCAAGGTTGTTCCACAAGACACCGAAACTCCAAGTTGCAAACTGGCAAGTATGTGCAAAGCAAGGTTCAAAGGTAATAAACAATTGCAAATTCATGAGAGAAGAGCCAAACGTTGTCCAGGGCTAGACGGCAACCTCCAGAAAGCATAGTACTCTCTTTGGAAGAGTAGAAAATGGAAATAAGGTGAACTTTAGCTCTAGGTTCCAATGTATTCTGAACTTCATTTTTCAATCATTTTACCCTGCCCCTGCCAGCTACTACCATCTGCCACAGGATGGCAACTGCCTCCCACCAGTGTCCCAGCTTCCAGGGCTGCCCATGTCCTATACAGCCAATTTTCCATAAAGAAGCCAGAGGGATCCTTTAAAGATGTAAATACAATATCATCAGGTTACTTTTGGGTTTACAATCCAAACTTCGTACATTAGCTTCCAGACCCTGTTATCTGGCCCCGACGACTCCCATCTCCCTCCACTCTCATTCTGTTTACTCTGCTTCAGACCCCCAATATGCCAGCCTCCTTCTTGTCGCAGGGTCTTTGAACTCTCCATTCTCTCCGTCCAGTATGTGCTTTGCCTGACTGGTTCCTTCTTGTTCAATCATCACTTCTTGGGAACACTTTTAGACCAATCTAATGAAAACAGTTTCTTCTTCCCAAATTGATTCATTTCCACTAAATCATAGCAGAGCTGGAGGGGCACTGAACCTGCACTTTGGCTGAATGCTAAGTAAGTGAGCTGAGGGTTACAAGCAAATATTGGCCAAAGGACTGACATCACAGAATAAACTTTGGAGAATACAAGAATCATATAAAATTATTAACAATTTAGTTATCATTACAACTTTATTATAAAATTTGAATAGTCAAAATGTAAACTTTTGCTATTACAGTGTAGGAATGATAATTTCTTCACATTATACGAGCTAAAAACTTCCATCTGGTGCCTTTATATGACACATTTAGGACAGGCACCAAATAGATGTTTATTTTGCCTTGAGGACTGGTGGAGGACTGAAATATTTTGGGGTCAGCTCTCCAGTGTGGGGAACTGTTAACTATGACAGCAAGTTATTCATCTTTCCCTCCTTTCATATAGAAACAGATTAAGGTAAGCTTTATCTTATTTTGTTTAATATGATGAATGCCACAACACAAAACGTGTCTACAAAGATTAGAATTCTAATACAACCTAATCTTTATTTTTCTGCCTTGAATTATTATTTAAGTTCTGTAAGGAGTTCTTGACTCAAAAAGATATCATATTCATTTAAAGCTATCATGTTATATTCTTTTAATATTCCTCTCCTTATTTAACTGTTTGAAAACCTTATTTTTTCATATAAAAAAACAGTTTTATATGGTCAATTATTATGTGTTACATTTTGATACATATATATTTATATTTATAGTTCTACTGACTGATAGGATTCCAACATATAGAGCGCACATAAAGATTTTGACTTCAAAATGCATTTGAAGTGCTCATGGATATTTCAAAATAAATATCCAGATATTAACAAGGAAGAATGACATACCTTGCTTGTGTTCCAGACATTTGTCACACTGATTGGCTAAGATGAGTTGGAAATAACATTTGACTATTAGGCTTTCCAAGAGCAAGACTGAAGAAAACTGTGTCATAGATTTTGACTAAATTGTAAGACCAAAGCTAAACTTAGATGCACCTTTACCCAGTGATTTAAAAATGGTCTTGTCTAATGTTTGTCTACCCCATTGGATTGTGGGTATCAGAGTAGCAGGATTTTTGCTTCTTTTGTTCCTGCTGTACCCCCAGCACTTTGCACAGTGTTTACATGTAATAGCTATCTCCATAGATTAGTAAAAGGACTGATTGAATGAATGGAGTAAATAGCATCTGGTATGCCTCTGTAAGCTGATTGTCAACTTGATTTACATGTATTTGTGGGATCAGCAGGCAGCAGACCCTTGAGATGAATTCTGATCACAAAAAGCCAAAGGACCACAATGGGTTCTTCTAAAGGCTGACATTTCTAGAGAATAGCTTGGTTTTGAGGTTTGTTTTGTTGGGGGTCTCTTTAAAGTAGGAAAGTGAGAAAGAGAGAGAAGTATTTTCCTGGTCCCAAGCTTTGATATGTCTGGCACAACAGAAAATCACCTACTGTACTTGGAGTAGAAACTGCATGATTTGACCTACAGGGAGAAAAAAAATGGGTGACAACACATGGTAGAGCAGAACTGGGACTTCAGACACTAAGATTTCTGCCTCCAATTCTTCTTCTTCTTTTTTTTTTTTAATTTTATTATTGTTGTATTACATCCATCCCCTTTTTGCTCCCCTCTGTCCCCCCACCCACCCATTCCCCCCAAAGTCAATCTCCAATTCTTCTTAATAATCCTCAAACATTGATGTTGCAACTCAATTGTACTTCTTGATATGTAAAGGAATGGTAGACAAGAGCTCTCTTTGTATTCTTTTTATTTTTTAATTTTTTAAATTTTATTGTTGTTGTATTACATCCATCCCTTTTTTGCTCCCCTCTGTCCCCCTCCCCACCCACCCATTCCCCCCAAAGTCAATCCTACCTGTTGTCCATGTCCATGGTTCCTTTATACTAGGTTCTTGTCTAAGCTGCTCCTCTTTCTCACCTCTGCCTCCCCCCTCCCCCCAACCCCTTTCCCCCTGACCATTGGAGGCCTATTCACTGTATTCATATATTTGGTTCTGTTTTGCTTGTTGTTAGTTTTGTTCATTATTGTCCTGTAATGGGTGAGATCATATGATATTTGTCCTTCACTGACTGGCTTATTTCACTAAGCATAATACTCTCTAGTTCCATCCATGTTGTTGCAAAGGGTACAAGTTCCTTCTTTCTTTGTGCTATATAGAATTCCATTGTGTAAATGTACCAAAGTTTTTTATAACTTTAGTAAATTTACCAAAAAAAAAGGCCAAAATAATAAAATTGTGCCTTAATTAGATTGCACATGACAGCCTGTTGGCTAAATGTCAAGATACTCTCAAATTTATATAGATTTTGTTTAATTTGTGATGCACCTAGAGATTGCTTGGTGTGTGTGTGTACATGAGTGAGTATTCTATTCATTACCTGAAAAGTGACAGTGGTTTGATGTCAAGAAGAGCTCATACAATGGGTTCCCTCTATTTTTCAGATTTTTCTGTTCTTTTGGATATTTTCCAGCCATTTCTGTTCTTTCAAATATTGAGCACTCATTTGAATGGAGACATCTCTGCTCATTATTATCATTGTAATCATCAATATTCTAAAGAGTCCCCCCCCCCCCCCCCGCCCCGGCCAAAAAAAAGAGGCTTCCAAGCCCATCACATGGGCCTCCTTTTTATTTACTTTATTTTTACACAAAAGGGTAGTTTAAACTCTTTAATTTATTTATTTATTAAATGTATTGGGGGTTGATATTGGTTAATAAAATTACATAGGCTTCAAGTGTACATTTCTATGCTACATGATTGGTATATTGTATTGTGTGTTCACTACTCAAAGTTAAATCACTTTCCATCATCATGTATTTGTCCCCATTTACCCTTTACTATGACCCTCAATCCCCCTTTCCTCTGGTAACCACCATGCTATTGTCTGTGTCTATGAGTTTCAGTTTTACATCCCATATATGAGAGAAATCATATGGTTCTTAGTTTTTACTGACTGACTTATTTCACTTAGCCTAATAGTCCCCAGGTCCATTCATGTGGTTGCAAATGGCAGTATTTCATCTTTTCTTATTGCTGAGTAGTTTTCCATAGCATGGGCCTCCTTTTTAGCTTTTCTCAGAGCCCTTCAACATTAGCCATTAAGGCTTAGCTTTGAGTCAATTAAGTATTACTGACCACCTAATAGATGTAAGGAATGATAAGAAAATTACACATAGAATTTTCCAAGTGCAAGTGAGAAATTCACATATAAATGAACACATTCCACTGGAAACTAGTAAAGAGCATCTAAGTGAAAGATAAACTATCTTAAGCTTCTTTAGTTCATACCAACTGACTTTGACAGCCTGTGTTGTTTTCCTTTTTACCTGCACTCTACTGATGGCAGCAACTGTAAAAGAGTAACAGCTCTTACATTTGTGCCAGGTGCTTTGCATATGTAATTAAATTTGAATCCTCATCAACAAGCCCGTAAGTATCCTTCATGAAGAAACAGATTCTGAATGATTTAGCAACTTACCTAATATAACAATGTCAGTGGCAAAACTAGGATCCAAATTAGGAACTGTCTCACCCAAAGCTTTTGCTCTGATGCTTATGCTAAACCTTATTTTCCACAGAATCACTAAAATGTTTCCAGCTCCGTCCCAGCTATACAAGCTTCCCTGAAATAACTGCTCTATCCCAAACCCTCTGAACCAGGAACTATGGTAGGGGATATTTTTAAGTATTAATGAAGGAACCCTGGGGAACTGTGAGGGATTCTGGAATTAAAGCAACAGAGCCTCAGAATTTTCCTCACAAGCTGATGATTGGTCTTATGCCAAGAAGATCATCTGTCTTCCCTGGAGGCCCAGTGCTCACCTGCATCCCTGCAGTGAGTTGAGTTCTATGTCACAGCACAGGGGATTTTGCTCAAATCAAGTAAGACATTGATGAACACAGAGACAGTTACTACTAAGCCAGCACTCTAACCTCTTTTGAACAAAGGCTGTGATCCAGAAAGAGACTGAAAGAATGGGCTTGTGGAGACCCTGGCTATAGTGGGGCTGGATGCTGTGGTGTGTTGTGACTCAGGATGAAGAACTGCCCTTTCCCATTCCTGTTGTCTTTGGGAATCAGCTCTCCTATCATCCAGTGGTTGGCAGCCCACCCTGAGGATCTGTCCTTTGGCTCTGGAAGGTGTTTTGGCAATAGGGCCCTTTCCCATCAGGCAGACTTGGTGATTGCTTCCAATGGGTTTGGAGTCATAAGGGCTGAGTATGAGTTGTAGGTTTCCAAGGCAGACCTCCTAACTTCTCTGAGCTTTTTCTTTGTATGTAAAGAGGGAAGAGTGGTTGTCCACTTCTTAAGAGCACCATGTAGGATTCAGTGAGATTATAGTGGCTTTTTTGCTATTGGTAATATTTCTTGAGAGGTTATGATATGCTGTTCATTGAACTCTGCCCTTAGCATGAATCATGTCATTTTCAACACCAATACCATGGGGCAAATTATATTATTGCCTCCATTTCAAAAATGAGGAAACTGAAGCTCAATGAGGAGAATCCACTTGCTCAATGTCACCCAGCTGGTGCATGGTGGAAATGGGATTTGGACTAGGTCTGTTAGACTCAACTGTAGGGTATCAGCTAGCTCAGTGCAGCACCTTGATTTTGAAAGATGGCTGGGGCAATTGTTATTGATGCTGATTTGCATGAAGGATGATGATTTCTATTATCAGTGGCTCTCCTGGGATTTTGTTAGCATGTTGAGGTCAGGGGACACCTCTGGCTCATCTTTGGAGACTTACCTATGTAGCACCTAACAGTACTGCTGAATAGGGATGGATGATGCACGCTGAGCTGAGTGTCTGCATTGAGATGGAACATCTGTGCTAGTGCTGATGTGACAGAACATTCATCACCATTTAAATAAGGCCAGTGATTTAACCCACAAAAAACCTAAGTTTATGGAAAGGAAATGAGCCCTGTTAGTTTTGCTGAATAGTCAATGATAATCAAATTACCTTGTTTTAGTGGTGTGATTTCTTTTAGAAAGATGAGTAGCAGAATGAGTTAAAAAGTACAGGCTTTGGGCCCTTGCTGGTAGCACAGTGGATAAGGCGCCAGCCTGTGAACCCAAAGGTTGCAGGTTTGATTCCCCAGCCAGGGAATATAACCAGGTTGCAAACCAGGTCTCCAGTCAGGTCTGTGGCTGGAGGCAGGTGAAAAGCAACCATACATTGATGTCTCTCTCCCTCTCTGCCTTTCTCTCTTCCCCTCTTTCTAAATAAATAAATAAATAAATAAATAAATAAAGTACAGGTTTTGGGCTTGACTTCTGGCACAGCTATGTATCATCTGTGCAACTTTGACCAAATCACTTACCCTCTCTGAACCTTAGTAAAATGGGAATAATAACAGTATTTATCTTAGAGGTTTGGTAGGACATTAAATAAGACATTAAGTATGAAATACTTAGTATAGCACTTGGCCCAAAGTGTTGAATCAATGTTAGTGATTGCTATTTTAGACCCAAGTCACTTTTTTTCCCCTCTATCTCTCTCCTCTCCCTCCAAACAAGAATGAAGCCATGGTAATAGTCACTAACATAATTACTATGTGATAGTCAGTTTTAGGTATATTTCAAATATGTTAATTAATTTAATTTCCATAAGAATGTGGGAAATTTGGCATAGTTAGGTAATATGCCTAAGGTCACTGAGATATGGACTCTGCATTGTGGCATTCTATTCCATGCTGTGGTCCATGATGCAAGACTGCTTCCATGGACCAATGAATCTAATCCAAGCCTCTCCTGTTTTCTTATTAGTGAGAATGTAGTTTCTGGGCTGCATCCCCATTATTATAGGTAAGTAGTTATATGGCCCTCCATTGTAGGTGACCCCTAATCACTAAGTAACAAGTAGAGTAGTTGTTCACAGTTGAGGGGAAATGTATTGAATTGGATTTCTATTGAATAGTGTGGTGTGGGATAAATTCAGTTCTCAGATTACTCAGCATTAGTTATCATTGACAAACTAGCTCAGGCAAGGTATTCAAGAGCTAAACCAGAAAGGGAGTGGGCTTACTGTCACTTAGTCCTTAAAGGGCTTTGTGTTATGCCTACCCAACATTGGACAGCTCATGAAATCAAACTTTCAAGGATTTCTCACATTTAAATGAAGCTTTACAATCTAACTGCCAAACTCCAGCCACTGCTTGATCACCCAATTGGAACTCATACCAATTCTAAAAATTTCACCAATCGAAAGTTACTTGCAATTCCTGAAAACTCTGCCTTCAGATTTGCCATTATGGATCTTCTCTGGATCAGCTTGATAAAAATGAACTATAGAATTGTTGAAAGAGAAGGGGTCTTTGATACTATTTCTTAGTATATGGTGAAGCTAGAAAGTGCAGTGACCAATACGAGACAGAGGTAAATTCATGTGAGAGTCGGGTGCAGCACTAGAAGCTTTTTCTACAAAGCTTGTTCTCCAGCACCCATTCCTTTCTCCTATCTATCCCACTGCTTGCTCCTTTACCAGCCACCCTACTTTCATCCTCCAGCTCACAAGTGAACACTAACTAGTTTTCAATGAAAGTTGTGGCTTTTGGACCCATATTTCTGGTTTGGGAGGCAGGACAGTCTCTAAGCATCCCAAACTGTGATTATAAGTTTCCTTCCTCCCAACTCACATATCTTCAGGGAGCCTAGCAAAATTGAATTTCTGGGTCAGCGCTGGCCTTTACCATTTATGACTTAATTAACTATGAAAGAAGCTAAGCCTTTTTTTCAGAAAGGAAAAATAAGAAAAATGGTAGACAAGCTCTCACTGAGTACAACATAAATATTTCTTGGACTGTGACCTTGAGCATGGAAGTTTGAAAAAGGTAAACAGAAAGGAGCTGATTTTGAGGAGGACCTTTTCCCATGTGGAACCTTTTGCAGTTCTTAAAAGCTCTAGTGGCTCCTGGAGAATTGATCACTCTGTGGCACTTGGATATTTCCAGCTAGTTTTCCTCCATGGCTCCACAATATCAAGGGTCACATCTGCATTACTCCCCACTCTAACACTAATGCCCAGCAAATAGTATATGTTTTATATTTATTGACTGGTATACTTGTTGTTCTAAGTTTACTCTGGTTCTTAAAGATAATTCAGGCTTATAGATGGAAATCCAATCACACCATCCTTGCCTTAAGTTCCTCCAGTGGCTTTTCCATGGTCTTGGAATGAAATTCAAACATTTCATGTTGCCTGTAACACCCTAATTGTCTGACCCTACTTTGTTCTTTAGATTTTACCTGTAGCACGCTTCTCCTCACTGACTAAACTCTAGTCAAATTGCTCTCCTCTCTGGTCCAGGAGTACATCAAAGCCCTTCCTACCATAGAGCCTTTGTACCTACTGTTCCCTATGCCTAAAATGCTTTTCCTAGCTATTCTAATGGCTGATTCCATCTTATCCTTGATGTATCAACTCAACTCACATATTACCTATGAGTTGGCTTCCTTGGCCAGTAGAACACCTTACATCTCCACTGTTTTTTAGTGCACCAGCCTTTTCATTTTTTTAAGAACAAAAATCAGTCTTCTATTATCCTTTATACTTACTTGTTCACTTGTTTTTGCCTGAGTCCTTCACTAGAATGTATGCTCCATGAGGCCAAGACTGGACCTATGATATTTATGGCTGTAGCACCAGCCGTAGTTGGAAACAAGTAGAGCATTCCATGAATGCTTGTTGAGAGAATGCAAGTGCCTATCCTTCATACCTTCATATTATTACTTACATCTACATTTCAAAGGAGCCACCAGAAAGATATTGTCTCCATTTAAACCACTGCAAGGCCCAGTAGACAGAAAGCTTCTTCTTTACATTGGGAAAGGAAGTACCACTAAGAAGATGATAGATGAAACAAGGAATTGAATGAAGGCTATATCTTCCTTTTTCTGACTTTGACTTAACGTAGGGGAGATTTATGGAACTATATTTCTACAAACAATTGGGTTAGTAAGCTGAGCCCATTCTGAATTGTACCATTAGGAAAAATAATATATTTTATAGAACAAAAATATTATAGAATATAATTGCATTTTTGCTTTTTAAAAAATATGCTCTTATCAGATGAGGTACCATTGAAAAATGCTGGGACTATAGCAAGATTTACCAGTTAAAGTACTTTATTTTTATATCTCTTGGAAAGTGACATGAGATAGTTTGATTGTGTTTTTAAATTCCTGACAATAATGAAATCCATACATCATGAAGCCCATGGCTTGCCAGGGAATAATGAACCTGTTACATAATCAGATGCCAAATGGGTTCATTTTAGAAGAATATAATTTCCAATAAATAAGCAGAGTACTGGGCTACTAATGCAAACTGTCTTTCTTTTTAACAGAAATACTTACTTTACTCTGGTACTTAATTATCAGGGCATGCTCTCTTTAGAGGTTAACTTACACTGTACAAATCCACTGAGAAAGACAGGTTTCCTTACATCAATTTTTCCAAAGTAATTTGTGTACCATTTTCCCAATCTTTGTCATGTCCACATACCAACAAAAGACACCTTCATGATTTTTAAAATCATATCTGGGTATCATCTGTACTATTACTTAATGTATTTTATTTAAATTAATTCACTTTTAAATGTTAATATATTTCTTTTAAAAGGAAACCTCATGTCACTGTTGCAGTAGACAAAGTGTCACCAATAGCCAAGAATGGGAAGTAACACAAACTACAGTCTGTTATTATCCTTTATACCTACTTGCTCACTTGTTATTGCCTGTGTCCTTTATTAGAATCTACACTTCATGAGACCAAGGCTTTTCCTATATTATTTCGTGACTGTAGCTCCAGCATTATTTGGAAACAAGTAGAGCATTCTATGTACACTTAATGAGAGAAGGCAAGTGCCTACCTTTCATATCATTCCTTACATCTTAATTTCAAAAGAACCATTCAGGAAAGACATCCTCTTTCCATTTAAAGTATCCCAAGGACCAGTAAACAGAAAGTTTTTTTTTTTTTTTTTTTTTTGTCAAATGAGATCTATACAATGCTATTAAATTCTACCTGGAGGCCTGTTGCCTGCAGAAAGTTTAAAATTTGAGACTTGTGGAGGTGTTAAAGACTTACTAGAACCAAAGCAAAACATTCTTCTTGACTTGGTTAGAAGAACTGGAAAAGAAATGAAAAAGGAATGACTTCCTTATCATGTGGTTTAGTGTTACTTTATGCCGTGTCTTGGTAATACCTAACATAACCTCCATTATCAGCAGAGGTGAGAGTGCCACCCTTTGTAAAACACTGCCACATGGTAAGAAAAGTCCTCTTCTCTATTTCAAAGGAGCTGGACAAAAATATCTGGATTCTTTAACCCACAAGTATTTCCCTTCTCCATTGACATGCCTTCTTGAGATTGTTCATCTAAAATTTACTTCACCTCCAACCCCACTGGTTTCCTATAAGAAGCAGAAACATGTGTTGCAAATGTAGGCAATACCATCTAAAATAAATATAAATCTTGAAAATGTTTGATCATATATTCTCCTGGATTTCCACATTAAAAACCCAGGGAAGGGTATATAGTCTGCTTAAAAATAATTGACATGTTATAAGGAGATTGATAACTAAAGGATGAGTCAAGGGCTACACACACACACACACACACACACACACACACAGAGTATTTTTCTAAACAAAAAATACATTTAAATCATGAACACAGCATTCTTATATACAACTGATCCAAAATGACCATGCCAGACAGACCTCTGGTTCTAAGTGAAGAGATGACATTGATAAAGGAGATGAAGGAAAGTTTAGAACTTCCATTACTGGGTTTGTACAATAGAGACTAGCATTTCCAATGAATGCGAATAGGTATTAGTTAAAACAAGATAGGAAACTTAGGGATAAATAAATTTATTTCCTGTTGGCAATCTCCAAAGCCTTTAAAACGATGATATAACCTGTGAAAAACTCAAAAAGAGAGGAAGGTATTTCTACTTTTCCTGCCCTTATTTTTCTTAGAGTAGTCTACATATTAAAGTTCTAAAAGCACACTCTTGGAAAAATTGGATTATGTATTGTACTCCTGGATTTGTGACTATACTTGAAAAAAAAAAAAGTCAAATTCCATGTATACACATAATAGGATAAGGTGTTCATGTTCTAGTTAATAGGTGAACTACTTAGTAGCAGTATTAATAGAATTTATAAGTAATAAATAAAACAGCCATGACTGGAATTTTAGTTTTAGAATGTATAAATAAAGTATGGCATCAGCTGGCTGTAGGAAGAGCCAAAGACAAAATTCAGTAGATGAATAAATAGGGCAGGAAAAAGCCTCAACTTGTCAGATGATGAAAGTAAGGTTATTGAAACAGATGAAAGATAACCCTCCAAAGGGCACTTTTTTTTGTATAATCAAAATCAAGTAGCAGAGATGATAGTTTAAGATTACTTATGGGAGAAACTGTAAGTAGAAGAGGGAAAGAAAGAGAGAAATATAAGCTTCAAAGAAAAGAAATGATGGGGAGGGAAGGAGGGAGGAAGAAAATGCACCTGCACAAACAGGCTCATTTATCCTACCAAATAATACTGTTGAAAGAGGAAAATTGCCAGAATTAAACAGTTAGAAAGCGAAGGGTAAAGTAGAGAATCAGGAAAGAACAGTGGATTTAAATGAAAGACGAGTAGTGGATATAAGGAGAACTTATATAGAAAGGATAAAGGAAAGGACAGGAAGCAGCAAGAGCATTGGTAAATTTTAAACTCTGGGTGTATTTCTTTGGAACACTATGGAAGTGGCAAATACAGGGCAAATACAATCCCTTCCACTCCCATAGCAAACACTGTAAGTTGAATATGGATTTAACTTCAGAACCTTTCTCAAAACAACACTTTAGGTAGCCACTGCTGACTGGTATGACTTGATGCTGTTGCATTTCTACTGTATTAAAAAAAACAACAACCAGCCAACGAACCAGCCAACCAATCAGCCAGCCAACCCTTTCTCAGTGTGAGATATTTATATGGACATAATAATGCACCTGTATAGATATGAGTGAATATATATACGTGAAACATGACTATTTCAAGTAGGTAAATCCAAGTATTCCATTTTACTTGTGATCTGAAACTGTTTTAAACATTTATAAGCACATGAAATTCAGCTCATTATTTACTCTGGCAACTGAAACCTTTAAACTTAATAAAATGATGTGAATTACATTTTGAGTTAAAATAGCACATGCAAAGCAATAGCCTGTTAGAATAATCAGTGTCTTTCCCTTCCTTATCTAACTCATGACACCATATTGGGCATGGTACATCTTAAAAGGTTGGCCGGAACACCAAATGGGTTTTTCCTCCCCCATACATGGCATATTTTTTTAAAGTGCATATAAATAATGCAACATGATAAAGTAGCTTTGATAGACTATGGTGGGAGTTGGGGAAAGTTTGAGATTTCATTAACAATAGCAAAAGAGAAACTGTATTCATTTGCAGTTTGAAACTAAGTTTGAAAAAGGGAGAAAGGGTAGCATGTGACAAGCTGCACTGGTTTCCATTTCTTCTTGCAGACTCTCATTAGTTTCACCCAGTTTCTGAGCATTTGTGGCCTTTGCTTAGTCATGGAAAGAACTTCTTGAAGACATACAATGCCCTCATATTTTCTCTAGTCTGGGAAATATTCAGTGCTTTCTTTGAACTATTTTGTTGGAACATCATGGTAAGTTCATGATGGGTGTTCTGCTAAATAGCTGGTAATGCTATGGGGAAGGAGAGGCAGTGAGCTGCTGCTTGGAGTTACCCTCTCTATGACTCTCTTATGAATTAACAATAAAAAAAGATTCTCATTGGTCTAAGATGGCTTAATTGAGATAGGAAAGAAAGAGAGAAAGAAGGACACTAGTTAGGGAGAGAAGAGGATAGTGATCTCTCAACAATCCTCAAGGCCTCAGAGTCTGTTGAACCAAATGAATTTATCATCACCCCTGTAAACCATTGCAATAGCATTCTAATTGGTTTCCTGCTTCAACTCTGGCCCCCTCCACTGCAGCCAGAGTGATCTTTTCAAAACATATATATAACCATGTATCTCCATGCTTGTTTTTCATGGCCTGAAAAGGCCCTGCATAGTGTGTCCCCTTCCTGTTTCACTGGCAGCTTAGTCACACCTTATTATCTGACTTCCAGTCTCATTGGTCTTCTTTCAATTTCTCCTTGCCCCAGGGCCTTTGCATAAGCTGACTCTGCCTGGAGCCCTCTTTCCACTTCCACTGCCCTTGCTAAACTTTTATATGAGGGGGACCCAAATAAAATACAGAATTATCTTCTGAAGCATGAGCCCCTTGTAGTACAGGCTTCTCTTAGTAGGTGAGTGTTCTAGGAACCCATCTGTATCAGTGTACCAGCTAGTGATGTTGTGAGAAACTGCATTCAGCTTCAGTGAATGTTTTTTTTAAGACTCAGTGTGTTTGCCCATTTTATAATGAGTAATTTATGAGTGCACCTGTCCACACCATGCTAAGGGTTCAGCAGTTTTTGATAAAAATTGTCATGGCCCTTGTTCCTCCTCCCTATTTACCTGGTCTTGCCTTGAGCGACACTTTTTTTGTTTGTTTGTTTCCCTGGATGAAAGAAGTACTCAAAGGGAAACATTTTGCCCACATGAAAAATGTGAAACAAAAAACAGCAGAAGCTCTAAAAGGCATCAAAATAGACGAGTTCAAAATCTGTTTTGAGTAGTGGGAAGAACACCTCAATAGGTGTATTACATCAAATGAAGAGTACTTTGAAGGTGACCCAAGTTTATTTTATTTTATTTATTTATTAAAGATTTTATTTATAATTTTTGAGAGAGGGGAAGGGAGAGAGGCAGAGAGGGAGAGAGACATCAATGTATGGTTGAGTTTCACCTGCTTCCAGCTACGGACCTGGCTGGAGACCTGGCTTACAACCTGGTTATGTGCCCTGGCTGGGGAATCAAACCAGCAACCTTTGGGTTTGCAGGCTGGCACTTTATCCACTGTGCCACCAGCTAGGTCTTGAAGTGTAAATATGTAAGAATAGCCCTGGCTGGTGGCTTAGTGGATAGGCACTGGCCTGCAAACCCAAAGGTCGCTGGTTTGATTCCCCAGTCAGGGCACATAACCAGGTTGCAAGTCAGGTCTCCAGCCAGGTCCTTAGCTGGAGGCAGATGAAAGGCAACCATACATTGATGCTTTTCTCCCTTTCTTCCTCCCTCCCTGCCTTTCTCTCTAAAAATAATAAATAAAATCTTTAAAAAATAGTAAATTATTAAAAGAATAAAATAAACATGTAAGAATAAATACACATTTTTTAATAAATAAATTCTATATTTGGGGGTCCTACCTCATAATATTAGTCCAAATGTCTTATAATTCCTAAAGAAAACTTACTCTGACTTTGTCCCCACAAGCTGGTTCAGGTTCCCCTGCTATCTCCCCTCAAAGCACTCTTTCCTCCTCAGCATTTATTTATGTGTGATTTTGTTTGATACCCATATTCAAGATTAAGTTATGTAGGGCTATAATACTGACTATTTTCCTTTCTACTGTACAACAGTGCCTTGTACACACACAGTCAGCATTTGACAAAATATGCACCGACCTAAGGAATAATGTATTAGCTCTAATGTAACAGATAGCTTTGCTAATGTATTTATAACTGTGATACATGAAGATTTAAAAATATGTTTAACCAATATTATTTTGAAAATATAATAAAATACATTTATATCAAAATTTCCTGCATACCTCTGTAGGCAAACACACAAAGTCTCCAGAAAAGTGACTGTTTTCTTTAATTTCCTTCTGTTCTGTGTTGTGGCTGCCAAATAAAAGAGTAATCAAGTACCTTGTTTGAAAAATAAAGTACATGCCTTCTAGAACTTTCCAGGGAAACCAGACCTTTAACTTGAAGTTAGCCAAAATGGAGCCCATGAATGATGAAGGGTGGAGAAACAAAACTTACGTGGGTTTAGAAGCCTCAGCCTGGTCTGTCTGCAGCTTCTCTCCCCCTTCCACCTCCATTGTGCAGTACACAATGCGATTGGGAGCTAAGGATTTGAGGCCTTGGACTTCCATGATCACCACCTGAAATCAATCACACACAGTGGGGGTTATTGCCAAAGCCCACTGGCAGAATCATCTAGAAGAAAACATATGAATGAAAAGAAGTTACAAAAAAGCATACAGCCCCCATATAGGTATGGTGCCAAACATACCTGATAGCTTCTATAAGGTTTCTACCAGCCATGCTGGGACATCTAGCATGAAGATGTAATTCTTACAGTGTAGCTCATTGCCTCCCTGATGGAAAGACAAGGCTTACTAACTAATGCTCACAGGGGCCAGACATAATGAGAAATGGGCTAGTCTTTTTACTGTTAGTCACAGGACCAGTTTTTATTTCCATAAAGAAATCTCTCTCCTATTGTTCTCTCACTTTCTCTCTTTTTTTAGCACTCTATAATAATCCAATTAGTGTTTCTGATGCTGAAACACCCAAGAAAGAAAGAACATAAAGAGTGTTGGGTTAGTTTAGATAAAATTTTGCTGCCAAATCTGTGAGAAGAAACTGAACTTCATATTTTAAACATAGAAGGTTTTAAAGAAAATACGTTTATTGGTTTTAGAGAGCAAGGAAGAAAAAGAGAGAAAGACACATTAATGTGTGAGAGAAACATTGATTGGTTGCCTCCTATGCATGCCCCAATCAGAGACTGAACCCACAACCTAGGAATAGTATGTGCCCTGACCAGGAATTGAACCCCCAACCTTTTGGTGTATGGGGTAATGCCCCAATCATTTGAGCCACCACTGGTCAGGGCTCTCTCCTATTTCTTTAAAAATAGTGTAGCTTTTAATTCAGCACTTGGTAGAGACAATGTAAATAGATTTATATTTACCTTTATAATAAGATAAATGATGATGCAAGTGATAAGATTAAGGGCAAGTAGAATTCAGCATTAGAATCAGAGACAATAGGGATTAGTGGGGACTGTGACAAACTGGAGAGCACACTCCACCTAAATGGAGCAGTTGATACTCAGTTATAGCCCATTAGAGTATCTGGCACCAATGGGCCAGGGTCTTTCCCACTGGTGCCAGATACTCGAATTTTTCCTACCAGAAAAACAGAAATATGAATTATAATCAAAGTCAGAAAACTGATTTTGAAATTTTGACAATAATCCAAAAAGGAAGGTGTAAAATACACAAACGTTGTGTAGTCCAACATTGTTGGATTAAAACAAAATCATTCTATAGTTGCATACTCTTGATGGACAAAGACATACCATTTACAACTCCTTATGCTTCCCATCTCTACCCTTAAAACTCCAGTCAATCATCTGCTATTATTCTCATATTTACTTATATGCTCTGTCACTTATCAGAGAGAAGGGAGAAGAATGAGGTGAGGGCAGACACTGATTTAAGAATCTAAAACAAAACATGCATCAGATATCTATAATGAGTAACATATATTTTTAAAAATTAATTATACTTTGTAAGAGGTAGTAACATACAAGGAAAGGATATGGGCATGCAAAAATGTATACTTTTTTTAATGGGTTTGATTTAAGGAAGTACAACAGATCTGGCACTGAACCAGGATTCATAAGTCCCACTTTTATTGCTAAATAGCCCATTGGTTCTCAAACTTAGTGTGAATGAAAATCACCAGGAGAGCTTGTTAAACCAGAGATGGCTGGACTCTACCACCATTTTCTGATAAGTAGGTCTGGGATGAGGCCCAAGACTTCCTATTTTTAAGAATTTTCCTGGTAAGCTAATGTGATGCTGCTGATCCTGGAGTCATATTTGGAGAACCATTGTAACTTCTCATGAAATGTTGGGCAAACAACTTGCCCTTGAGGCCAAACTCCTGAGCCTCTTTTCAAACTCCTGAGCCTCAGTTTCCTCATCTGTGAAGTAGGGATATGTATCCTATCTCTCACTGTGGCTGTTGTGTGCAGACCAAATGATGTATGTAATTGAAAACTTTCACACTGGGAAGAACCTTAGAATTGAGAAGAAATGGGAGGCACAGTAAAAAAAGACACACTTTTAGGAATTTAAAGAATCTGAATTAAAGTCCTGGGTCTGAATCTTCATTTGCAAATTCCTTTACCTGTTTGAGGCTTTGTTTCCACATTTGCAAATGTCTCAAAAGATTGTTATGAGGATCAGTGAGTGAATAACAGCAGAGGACAGTTCATAGTCACATTCTATAAATATCTACTGTACTTCATCAGAACACTCCCCCTGCCCAAGGGACTATGCCACTTGGCATCCTGGACATTGGTTCTATTGCTGATGTTAACTGCTCTCTGGAACCCATTCCAGGCAGATAGTTCTATAGTTACATAAAATCTGTCATGTCCCAACTTGAAAATTCAGTTCCCTAATGGGTGGACAGCCTTCCTCTGTCTTCTTGCCTCTTTTTCTTTTTTTCTTTTCTTTTTTTTTTTGGTGTGTTCTCCAAAACACATTCACAAATACATCTACAATGGTTTTTGTTGGCATTTTGGGAGTGATGTACACATTTGTGTCCTTAATTAAAAAGTATTTGGGAGCCATGGGGCCTGTTTGAATCATGTACACATGTGAGTGTGGTTGAGCATTCGTCCACATGAATATTTCAGATAACCAGCTGTATAATACTGAGTACTGATAAAGAATTAGAAAATTATAGGCTTAAAAGCTTCATGAAAATCAATAAACTACTTTTTCTCCTTTCTGTAGAAAAACAAGAGGTAGTAAGGCATAAATTGCCACCTCTAATTGGCAATAATCATATTCAAGAAACCTAAGAAAAAGCATTCAGTGCCTCAGGTAGCAGCATTAAAAATAGAAAGAAAGAAAGCTTCTGTGAAACTACACTGATGAGTTTTTTCCCACACACCAAATGCTTTATATTTAATTAAATACTGCTTCTTTCAACTGCAAAATACATGTTGAAAATACTGTAATGTGGCTATCTAAACCCAAACTGAGAACAAACAAATTACCTACAGTTAATTCACAGCAAGCTTTAATGATGTTCTAGAAAATTAATTCAGTTTTTACAAATTCTAATTTCATTTACAGAAATTTAATCTATTTTCTGGTTTCTCCAAATCTAGGGCCATCATAAAATCCTTGAGTGGGGGTTAAGTTTAAATAAGTTATAAATTGTTCTCAAACTTGGGAGTGCATAAGAAATACCTGGGCAGCTCATTAAAATGCACATTCCTGGGACTCCAGTCAAGATGGTGGCATAGGCTGGCATGGCTCATCTCTTCACACAACTACATCAAAATTAAAACTAAAATATAGAAAAACCACCACTCAGAACTGTCAGAAATTGAGTTGAATAAAAATGTCTGACAACTATGAAATTAAAGAAACCACATCAATCCAGACTGGTAAGAGAGGTGCAGACACAGAATAAGCTGGTTCCTCACCAACATGTGGTGGGTAAAAGTTGAGGAGGGATATCTCAGGCGTGAGGAGTCTTAACCCCACACCAGGCCTCCTAGCCTAAGGTACCAGTGCCAGGTACCTTAGTAGGTTATAGGAAGATAAGTCCCTACAACTTTTAGCTGCAAAATCCAGCATGGATTGAGTCAGTGGAAGAAACTGTTAGAGCCCCAATCAGTTCCTCTTAAGAAACCCACACATGGACTTAAATACTCAGACTCACTCCTTCTGAACTCCAGCACTGAGATAGCAGCTTGAAAGGCCCAGGGTATATGTACCGGGAGAAACTGAAGTGTCTGGCATTAAGACAAGCAGAGGCCATTGTCTATTTTCTAAGCCCTCCCCACACAGTAGCCAGCAAACTGGTGCCTTATCTGAGACTTCATCAATCTGGCTAACACTGTTTGCCCCACCTTGGAGATCTCCAGATACTCCATCCCACACAACTTATGAGCCCACCCAAGCTGCTTTTCTATATAAATGGCTGGTCTTCACGCATGCTTCCTACATCCTAGCAAACAAGTAACAGCTGGCTTTAGTGAGCCATAGGTTAAACTCTTGTAGCAGCCAATCTAGATTCATAGCTTGGATTCACCTGGGAATCTCCAAGCCCAGCTCAAATAGCAACCATCTTAAATTGCTTTATATCTCAGCAGGGTGGCCCTGGGCAAAACACAGATGGGGGCTGACCTTGGCCTGCACCACCTGGGAAACCCCAGGGCCAGAGCACCTAGTGGACACCTACAGACAATGTCAGAGTACCACCACCCTGCCCCTGCGCAGCTGATCAGCCAGAGGGCAGAGGTTGGTGGTCAGTGGTTACAACCAGTCCTTGTAGCTGACTGGCCTGGGTAAATCCATCCCATTGACCTGCTAACAGTAACCAAGGCTCAACTACAAGGGGAGGGAGTACTCAGCCCACATGAAGGGTGCAACTTGAGTACACAGTTTGTGTGATAGGGGAGGATACACCACTGGACTCAATAGGACACCTACTACATTAGACCACACTACCAAGAAACAGAGTCAAAACAGCTCTAATACACAGAAACAAACACAAGGAGTCTGCCAAAATGAGAAGACAAAGAAACATGGCCCAAGTGAAAGAATAGATTAACCTCCCAGAAAAAGAGCTAAATGAAATGGAGATAAGCAATCTATCAGATTCAAAACTGGTTATAAAGATGCTCAAGGAATTTAATGAGGACCTGAACAACATAAAAAAGATCTAGTCAGAAAAGAACGATACACTAATAGGAATAAAGAACAATTTATAGGGAAACAACACTAGAGTGAATGAAGCTGAGAATCAAATCAGTGATATGGAACACAAGGAAGCCAAAAACAACCAATCAGAACAATAATTAAAAAGAATCCAAAAACATGAGGATAGTTTAAACAGCCTCTGGGACAACTTTAAGATGTCCAACATTTTCATCATTGGGATACCAGAAGTGGAAGAGAAAGAACAAGAAATTGGAAATCTATTTGAAAAACTAATGAAAGAAAACTTTCCTAATTTGGTGAATGAAATAGTCATGCAAGTCCAGGAATTATAGAGAGTCCCAAACAAGTTGGACCTACACGAAGACACATCATAATTAAAATGCCAAAGGTTAAAGATAAAGAGAGAATCTTAAAAGCAGTAAGAGAAAAGAAATTAGTTAACTACAGGGGAGTTCTCATAAGACTGTCAACTGGTTTCTCAAAAGAAACATTGCAGTCTAGAAGGGACTGGCAAGAAATATTCAGAGTCTGGCAAGAAATATTTAGAGTCATGAAAAGCAGGGACCCTACAGCTAAGATTGCTATACCCAGCAAAGCTATCATTTAGTATTGAAGGGCAAATAAAGACCTTCCCAGACCACCCCCCCAAAAACAAACAAACAAACAAACAAACAAAAATTCAAAATCACCCTCAAGGAGTTTACCATCACCAAGCCCTTATTACATGAAATGTTAAAGGGATTTATTTAACAAAAAGAAACTCAAAACTATGAACAATAAAATGGCAAGAAATACAACTCTATCAACAATCTGAATGTCCTCCAGTAAAGTCCCTCATGTCCATTTCTACCTCTTTTCTTAGAAAGGTGAATTTACTTTCTGTTTCTAGAGATTTGACTTTTCTGGACATTTCATATCAATGAATCAAACAACACGTAGTGACTTGTATCTGGATCATTTCACTAAGCATAATGCTTTTGAGGTTCAATGAATCAAGGAATATATCAGTAGTTTATTTCCTTTAATTGCTGAACAGTATTCCCTTCTGCAGAGCTACAATATTTTACCCTTTCACATATAGAGTGTTTCTATTTTCAGTTATTATAAATAATGCTGCTATAAACATTTGTGAGCAAGTCTCTCAGGGACATGTGTTTTCATCTCTCTCGGGTAGATGTTTAAGATTGGAGATGCTGAATCTATGGTGGTTTTATATTTAACTCTTTGAGAAAACACCAAACTATTTCCAAAGTGACTGCACCATTTTAAATTCCCACCCCCCAGGGATTTGGGTCAACAGGGATTCCCAGGTAATTCTGATGAAGCTAGATCAGAACCACTCCTTAGAGTATATGTATGAAAAACAAACATCTGAGTAGAAGTTATGGAGAAATAAATCAACATGTTGAGCAAGTCTGACTCAAGTAGGTTTTCTTTTGGGTTATGAAATAAAATAAAAGGGCTCCCCAACCACAGGTTCTCCAGCATGTGGTCAACAGGAGAAATGATAGAAAAGAAAATTCACACATCACCAAGAAATGATGCTCAATTGCTTTTCTCATAAACTCAACACAGGTTGCCCACATTTTAAACTTTCTAAATTACATAGGTTTTTACAAAACTCTTGAGCACTGCTTTAAGCCAGTAAAGTAATGCAAGATTAAATGTAATAAGTGGTTCTTAAGACTGCTTTTCCTTGAGAAAAGTACAGGCTCCTGAAGCCAGGAATCACTTACTGATTCGCTGACCTATACTCAACAAGCTGTGATTTTAGTAACTATTCCTGAGATGAGTGGAAGACAAGCTAACTGCGGTGCCTCTAATCACTGTGTGCTGCTTGCTGTGCCCATAAACTTTCAAGGTTTTAGAGCTTTTTACCTCCAAAGAGAAAACCAGCACGACATCTGACTTGGAGAGCTGGTTCTCACTCTCCTCGCCCATATCGATGATAGAAGCATTGTGGCTGCGTTTGAGTTTCTGAAGCTTGAACTCGCCACCTTTGGACACTGGCATGCTCTCCAAGTTGGCCATGAGCAGGTTGACAGATGACTTCAGCTCCTCGATGTACATGTTTTCCATTTCTTTGGATACAAACTTGGGAAATTTGCGTTCCTTGCAAAGAAAAAGCATAATATGAAGAGAGGAGTAAATAGAGACCAATGTACATAGAGGGTTTCCATTTTATAGCCAGAGTTATAATAATATCTAGAACTGGTGTACTTTGCCCAGATGTGGTGTGGCACTGTGATAGAAAAAATTTCAGCCTAGTTGAGTAGTCATCTGCCTGCCTTCTAGTTATAATCCCTGATAGGTAACCAATGTACATAAACATATAGCAAACAAGAGTCAAATATTTTATTATAGTTTTATTTTGCACTCTCCCCTACCCCCTAGTTTCCTGCAGCAAATTTGATTTGTGGAAATAAAATGGGGTACTATTTTTCAACTCTGGCTTGAGTTGAAACAGTTCTTTTTAGTAAAACACAGTTGTTTTTCAGTTATTGCAACAGAAAGACACCTTATTTTTGGATATTTATAGAGATTTTCTCACATGAATAATTCAGAAGTAGCTCATTTGAAATATTTCAAACAGCCTGTGGCTATTTCTGAAAAAAAATACAATTTTTGTAAAACTATTGAAAAAATTATTGAAGCAATGAAAAACATGATTAATATTCTTTACAAAATAATATAAAGCAATTCAGTATCAAAACTGACCTTTTTTTAAATTTCCTTGCTTATGAATATAGCTATAATGGCAATATGCTTTAGATGTGCTATTTGTTAGTTCATGCCTCTAAGTTGTCCAGGTGCCTTGAATATATTTTGGATTTGTTGCTTTCTCAAATAATAATTTCCTACTTGAAACATTAAGTTTGCTCTTCCTAGCACTACTGCATAGCTGACCAGATAAGAGGCAAGCTAAATCAGTTTGACTCTTTTTGCATGTGACAGAAAAATGCAACTTGAATTGGCTTAAACTGTAAAAAGAATTTACTGGCTTAACCCTGTCCTGAGGATAGACCCAGCTTTAGGTAAGGCTGAAATGAGTGCTCAGATGATATCACCACAATTGAATGAGTTTTGACTCCAAATCTTGGTTTGGGTTCCTCTGGGTTGGTTGGCTCATGCTCAAACTTGCTCCCCTTAATGTCACAAAAAGTTTGCTAAAGATCTGAACCTCAGAAAAAGCATCACACTATTTAAAGGAAAGATGACTCTCCCTCTGAAATGCTGATGCAGGGATGATGAGTCTTTAATTTGAGAAATCCCACCCAAAGCCTGATTTATGTAGATACCCTGAACCAATTTCTAAGGCCAGTAACAAGCTGTGCTGAATTGCTTAGGTATGAATTATATCCTTTATCCCTGAGGCTGGGGATCCTGTGCTACCTAGAGCACAGGAATATGAATTGGTTTCCCAATTCTAGGTGGCAGAAAAATAACATGTCTAGGACATGGGCGCCTGACTCAAAGTCTACCAACCAATTCTATTTAGTGACTGATAATCAACCAGACTTATTCTCTCAAGCAATTAAACTGAGAGATATTGAGATTGCAATCACTGGTGGAGCTGAGACAGTGGTATCATGTAAATAAGACACTTGACAATGAAGATGGAGAAAGGGAGGGGGAGAGAGAGAGAGAGAGAGAGAGAGAGAGAGAGAGAGAGAGAGAGAGAGAGAGAGAGAGAGAGAGAGAGAGAAAGGGAGGGAAGAGAAAAGTGGGGAATAAGTTATCCAGAGTCACAGAAAAGGAGTTTTGACTTTTATTGGTTTTCTAATTCCCACAAAGCATGGTTATTCCTTTTGCATTCTGGTTCCTTGATATTCTCTTATTTTCCTTTCAATAATTGCTCCTACCCACCAGTTAGCTATAAGGGTTCTTTGACACAATAAAGCTTCACTCAGATTCACATAGTGGATCCTCTATATAGACTTGGAGATACATTGTGGCTATGCCAGTCTTCCTACCCAGAAACCAGTGTGTTTCCCATTCCTCCTGACGTGACAGCCATCTTGTCACATTCCATATTTCAGCCTCAATTTAACTTCCCTAGGGGCAGTCTCTTATTGTTCGTACTTTCTTGCAAGTCTTAGCTCATCTTCTTGGTAATTATATTTAATTGGTATTATAATTAATAAATATATTATAAAACTTGTTTAATGCCTGTCTTTCCTTCTGGGCCACTAGGCAGGACCATACCTATAAGATATCTCTGTTAAATTCTTTTTCTGTAGAATAATGTTCAGCATATAGTGAATATTCAATACATGTGAGGTGAATGAGTGGATGAATGAATGGTTTGTCAAAATATCCATGTTAAATATTAATGCATCTAAAGCTCATTTGTGAGAAGGAAGTGAAGAGATGATGAATTAAGTTCCAAAAGAAGACTGAAATTCTCCTTTTTTTTTTTTAAATTTTATTTAATATTTCTAGAGAGAGGCAGAGAGGGAGAAAGACATCAATATATGATTGCCTTTTGCCTGCCTCCAGCCACGGACCTGGCTGGAGACCTGGCTTGCAACCTGGCCATGTGACCAGCCAGGGCAGATTCTGCATTTTTTTTTTTTTTTAAATTTTATTATTGTTGTATTACATCCATCCCCTTTTTGCTCCCCTCTATCCCCCTCCCCACCCACCCATTCCCCCCAAAGTCAATCCCCCCTGTTGTCCATGTCCATGGTTCCTTTATACTAGGTTCTTGTCTAAGCTGTTCCCCTTCTTTGCCTCTGCCTCCCCCCTCCACCAACCCCGTTCCCCCTGACCACTGAAGGCCTATTCCTTGTATTCATATACTTGGTTCTGTTTTGCTTGTTGTTAGTTTTGCTCATTATTGTCCTGTAATGGGTGAGATCATATGATATTTGTCCTTCACTGACTGGCTTATTTCACTAAGCATAATACTCTCCAGGTCCATCCATGTTGTTGCAAAGGGTACAAGTTCCTTCTTTCTTTCTGCTATATAGAATTCCATTGTGTAAATGTACCAAAGTTTTTTGATCCAATCATCCACTGATGGGCACTTAGGCTGTTTCCAGCACTTGGCTATTGTAAAGAGTGCCGCTATGAACATAGGTGTGCGTAGGTTCTTATGGATTGGTGTTTCAGGATCCTTTGGGTATAGTCCAAGTAGTGGAATTGCTGGATCAAAAGGCAGTTCCATTTTTAGTTTTTTAAGGAAATCCCATACTGTTTTCCACAGTGGCTGCACCAACCTGCATTCCCACCAACAGTGTATGAGGGTTCCCTTTGCCCCACATCCTTGCCAACACTTGTTGTTTGTTGATTTGCTGATGATTGCCATTCTGACAGGTGGCAATCTTAATGCAGTTTTAATTTGCATCTCTCTGATGACTAGTGATGTTGAGCATTCTTTCATATGCCTCTGGGCCCTTTGTACGTCTTCCTCAGTGAGTGGTCTGTTCAGGTCTTTGCCCATTTTTTAATTGGGCTGTCTGTCTCCCTGGTGTTGAGTCGCATTAGTTCTTTATATATTTTGGAGATCAGATCCTTGTCTGAGGTATCATTGGCAATTATGTTTTCCCACACAGTTGGTTCCCTTTGAATTTTGCTGATATTTTCTTCAGCTGAACAGAAACTTTTCAATTTGATATAGTCCCATTTGTGGATTCTTTCTTTGATTTCCTTTGCCCTTGGTGAAGTATCAGTAAACATATTTTTGCGCAGGATATCTGGAAGTTTACTGCCTATATTCTTCTCCAGGACCTTTATGGTGGCACTGCTTATGTTTAAATCCTTTATCCATCTTTGAGTTTATTTTGGTGTATGGTGTAAGTTGATGGTCTAGTTTTATCTTTTTGCATGTTGCTGTCCAGTTCTCCCAACACCATTTGTTGAAGAGACTGTTTTTACTCCATTGGATGTTCCTTCCCCCTTTGTCAAATATGAGTTGACCATAGAGTCCTGGGTTAATTTCTGGGCTCTCTATTCTGTTCCATTGATCTAT